>CM071938.1:37400000-37680000 GCA_036784905.1 Acrossocheilus fasciatus | reverse complement strand
TTCTGTTCTTTTTGTAATGTTTCTGCTGGAAAACTTACGATCGGCATGGATCCTGCCTCATCTGTGACTGGAATATTGTAAGCTCTACTGTAGTTTCTGCAAATGTGCATGCAGTTGTTTTAGTGCTGAGGTAATGGGGGCATTTAGTGAATAAGTTGCACAAATTACTTGTATTAATTCAGTTTTGTAGTTTGGTCCTGAATATCTGGACTTACCCTAAACTAAGCATATACTTTAATTTAAATTTATTATTTTAGATTAGGTTGGTAAATTACCATATTGGTATTTGCTTAAAACAGGCTTTTTTACACTAAGAATAAAATTGAACACTGGAGAAGCCTTATCTATCGGTGTCCAGCAGAGGGCGCTGTCGGCAGTGAATGTGTGCGCATGCGTGAAAGCGCAGCAGAGGGTTTGCAAGCGAGTTTATGTGGGTACAAACAGTGTGTTTTTCTACAAATTTATTTGTAATTTAGGATTTAAAATGGATGGTTGAACTGGAGTGGCATTGAGCTGCTCTCTTGAGAAAAATGCAAATATGCAAACTAATGCAATTTTGTCTCATAACTGTATTTTGCCTAAAATGAAAATGTATGGAAATAAAAGTACTAACACAAGAAAATCAGGTGGACTTATTTGTATATTTATATGTTTGTATTCAGCTCAAACAGAAATGTATATCGGTTTACCTCCATTTGAACAATCCCAGACAGCACACGTACGTCTGCAAGATGTCTGTTAAAGATCGCTTGATCTGGAAAACATCTGCTGTGAACAAGACGACTTTAAGATGTCAGTTTTACATACTTTCTAAATCATAAACATTTTAAAGACATCTGATAAACGTCTAGTTGACATCTGATAGGAATCATCTTGACGTATTGCAGATGAGCAAACAATAATATATATATATATATATGTCTTCCAGATGTAAATGCAGATGTCAAATAGACGTCTCCATGATGTATGTGTGCTATCGGGGATGTGGAACAAATCCTAACGCAAAGTTTCTCAGGAGAATGCAAAAGCATTTAAATATAGGCTCATTTTTACCTCAGGGGTTTCGAAGTAAACAGAAAACTTTTGAATATTCATGCATCCTCCACCCAGTGAACATTTAGCGACTTTTGAACAGGTTTCAGCTATAGTTTCCAATCTTTCCATTGAAAATAGCTGGCAGTAGTGGGTCGATCTGCAGATGGACAGCAGCACAGCGGAAGTTAAATGCAATTTCCTTCCTTCCGCATTTATACCAACCAGCTTTCAGTTTCACTTTAGTGCGTTATCAAAGCGGCATGCATAAAACGTGAAGACAAGCGTAACGGAGCTGGTCTTCACATAGCTGAGTTGAAGTTAATGGGATGGATCTCTTCATGCACAGTTTACAATCACGTGACTGCCTGGCGCGGATCGAGACGTCCATAGACTGCAGCCCATGTCTGTCAATGTCCAATCTGTTTCAGGCCATAATGTATTAGATAGCATCTAACAAGAACAACAACAAACTGGGCACCTTTTGGGCACTTTGCGTGACTCAGGTTAGTGATATAAACTTTTGTGTTAGGCAATGATGCATCTAAAAGGTCTTAATTTAAGTTTATATATTTAGATTTTGTTTTTCCAAATATGGCCACAAATCTTACATGATATTTAATTGTTTATGTATACAATGCCAAAAATGTGTAATTGATCACGTGATCATTTGTGTATTATTTTACATTAATAAGGAGTACAACAGGTACAGCATATTGTGGTGCTGACCAGCGAACATGCAGATCCATGACTTAAAAACATTTTTGATTTGAAATGTGCACGTTTTTATCTTTTAATGAACAAAATGTCTCAAATAATAGAGAGAGAAATCCACTCAGTCCAGTCACACACAAGATGCAGCGGCGAGGAAGCATGTCTTATCCTCCTGAATGTAAGTAATTCATGTCAACATCCATTTGTTTATGAATCCACACATCCATAATGTCTGTCTCTCTGTCTTATCTACAGTCTCAGACCTGAATATTATGCTGTTGGGTCTGACTGGAGCAGGAAAAAGTGCATCAGGAAACACCATCCTAGGTGGAGACAGAAAAACATTTGAAGAACGTAATTATTTTACATCTGAGACCAAAATTTGTGCACCAGTGCATAAAGTGGTGGACAGACGAACTCTCACTGTGATCGACACCGTAGGACTCTCTCATACAGCTGTGAAGAGTACAGATGTTCAGAGCCAAATAGAGCAGATATTACAGAATACACAACTTGATGTCTTTCTGCTGGTGATCAAACTGGGTGAGACATTCACAAAGGAGAAACGTGGATCTGTGAAATGGATCCAGGAGAATTTTGGAGCAAAGGTCTTAAAACACACACTGGTGCTGTTTACTCATGCAGATCAGTTGCATGAGCCAATAGAGGATTTTCTGGGAGAATGTCAAACACTGCGGTCACTAGTTGATCAGTGTTCAGGAGCATTTCATGTTTTTAACAACAATGATGAAGATCGATTTCAAGTCACTGAGCTTCTGGAAAAGATCGAGTCTCTGAGGAGGAAGAATGGAGGCAGGAGATACACTAAGCAGGACTTTAAGCAGACTCAGAAAGATCTCCGGCTCAAGAAATGTGACATCTTCTTAGCACTAATAGCATTAGGAGCAGCAGTAGTTTTAGCTGGAGCAGCATTAAGAGGCGGAGCAGGAGGAAGAGAAGGTGTAGGAGGAGCAGCGTTTGGAGGAGGAGCAGATGTATTGAGAGGAGCAGGAGTAGGAGAAGCTATGATGATGGCGTCAGTTGCACCGCCTACAGGACCGGCAGCATTACTAGGAGCAGCGGGAGGTGCAGCTCTCCTCGCAGTAGCAGCTTGTGCTGTACTCTATTTTTTGGCAAGAAGATATCTCTTTAGAGAAAATGATTAAAGTGACTAAAAGACTCTAGCATCATTAGCATGAGTAGAAGAAACACACTTGGAGTCAATACATAATCAAGTATGTTTTTCTTTTGTAAAATACTGTATTATAATATCCTGATGTTTGGAGGGTTTTACACTAAGAATGGAATCTGAACACTGGAGAAGCCTTGTGTAACTGTGTCCAGCAGAGGGCGCTGTGTCATACCGTGAATGTTTGCGCATGCGTGAATGCGCAGGTCTGCTGTGTGCTTCGACTGCACGAACATTAGTTTTCTACAGAATCGTTTTTTGCTGCTTGAACTGTCCGGAATTCTGACCGCTCCCTCCGTCATGACAGAAATGGAAATATGCAAACTAAACAAGAGCTGGTCTGATTTGCAATTTTATCTAATCTAAACTGTATTTTGTTCAAAAATAAAATGTATGGAAATAAAAGTAATCAAGGTGATTATGCACTAGCCGATATATTAATCATCACATGTATAATCCATCACCCCCCATCCCCCAAAATAAACTAGGCTGCACGATTTTTCTTTTCGGTCCCACTTTATATTAGGTGGCCTTAACTACTATGTACTTACATTTTAATTAATAATTTGGTACAATGCACTTATTGCGTACATACATGCTTTTACATTGTAGTTATATTTTTAAAAATACCTACATGTACTTAAATTTGTAATTAATTTCTGTAATTACATTTATAATTACACTGTTGACCCATCCCTTACACCTTAACCCACCCTTAAACCTACCCAGACCACCAAACCTGTCCCTAACCTTACCCGTATCCCCTCAATAGCAGCAATAGTGTTTTGCAATACAATATGACCACAATAAGTACACTGTACTTATTTTTTGATGTAAGTACATAGTAGTTAAGGCCACCTAATATAAAGTGTGACCTTCTTTTCTTTTTTTTTCACATGCTTTTGTTTTGCAACTTCTAATCTAAACCTGCGTCCCAATGTGCATGCTATCCATCCTAAATTCTATGTGACATTAGTAATTTTTAATACTATTTAGGGCAGATAGGGTGATAGTATGCACATTGGGAAAAAAAAAAGGCCCAAAAGCTATAGGCCTAAATGAAATGGCCCTCCTTTTGCACATAGGCTATATAACAAATCATTAGAGGCCACCATTCAAAGCCAATCAGCTTTCAGAATCAGATCAGTGCATCATCAAACCTTCAAATTTAGTCAAAATATCGATAAAATACAGCCACAAAAGATCTAAAAGCAAGTGAGACTGAACGACTGAAACATATAGTCTATGAATTTGCCATAATGTAGGACGAGGTTCATTACACAGGTGAGTGAAAGTAAGATGAAATATCTCCATTCATGTAGGCTATAATACTAATAATGTTGACTAGATTGGCGTGTTCGCACTTGCGTTAATTATGAAGGCTATTTAAGATATTTCCGTTTAGCATTATAAACATCAAACCTGCTGCAGTGTTTTATTAGCTCAATAAATAGCCTATTAATTTACATATCAGTACTCACAATATTGTTTGTTTTTATGCTTTTTTTAATTGCATTTTAATCATGAAAGTCACGTCTCATGATTCATTTTAGCTCATTATTAGCGTTAAAAATATTTCTTTCCTTTTTGCATGTTTTCTCATTGGCCAGATGAGGGAGCCACATCATCTGATAAATCTTTTTGTCAAGACTAATCTGTTTTAGTCATTTCTTGTTAAAAATCTTGTCAGAACTTTCTGAGTTCGTCAGTGTCCCCTCACTTCCTGTCTCCATGGAGACACTTGACTAGTCCTCTCGAGCTCTTTAAGCCGTCAGCATATGAATAACCATCTTCTGTGCCAAACAGCCAGCATGTGTTTGACTTGTACATGTGCGGATGCAAAGAATCACAGCGATATTTAAATATATGCAGATTCCCTCATTGCAGTAATATGTAAAGCAACTCCTGCCTGTTGTTTTCTCATCCCAAAGAGATGATCATAAACAGTGGTTTATTGATAGCACAGTCAGTGGCATCCTGAGCATTTTTATGTGCACCATGAGAATGTCAGAAACTGCTACTGAGATTTGAGGGTCGATGTGTGTTAAAGCTCCAGAGAAGCGGATGTATTTGGGTTTTCACTCAATATTTTGGTTCCCATAATCTGGACTCTCTGGAGGAGGAGAGAGGATGTGAGAGAACCACTCTCAGGAACATGTGTTATAAAACATTATAACCTTCTGATTTGAACATACAATCACATTGTATCAGTCATCAGATTTGAGAATAAGGTCTCTGATCTCATGACTGCGCTGTTTATTATTGCATGTTGATAAAACATAAAAAGTGCGCAATCATTTGCACTCCATTATGATATATTATATTATACATTATAAATCCCTAAATAAGCTGAATGTTTTTGAATGAATGAACGATTGATTGGATCACATATAATGAATTATAAATTACACATTTGTGAATATATATTAGCATCCTGTGCTTTAGCGGATTCCCGTCTAACAAAAACATGTTCTAAGGACATCTTGCTAGGTTCTCATTAAGTTATTTATTAATTAGTTCTCCGAATCATCCAGTTTTTGAAATGTTTTAGACATTTTTTTTTTCTTGGTTATGTGAATGTTAATGGAACATTCCATTTTATTTCATTTTGAAAACATTGGGAATGTTGCTTTTGAATGTTCTCTAAAGAAGCGACATTAAAAAAAATAAAATAAAATAAAAAATTTTGACGAATTTCCAACTACAATGTTTCAGGTAAAAAAAAAAAAAAAAAAAACATTCCATTAACAATGTATAAATAATGTTTTTGTGCGAGCGTTTTAAAAACATTATTATAGACCAGAGAACTTTAAACGAACAATACTGGAAAAATATTTATTGATAACACTGAGAGAAGTTATCAGATAATTTCCTGTTAGTTGGGTTAACAACACTGTAAAAAAATAAATAAATAAAAAAATGTTCCAAAAAGTTGTTTCAACTTAATATAATTTGCTGACTTAAAATTTTTAGTTTAGTCACTCAATGTTACTCAGTGTTAATTTAAGGGACAACTGGCATATTTTTGTTGAATAAACTAAAAATTTTAAGTCAGAGCGGTAACAAATTATTTTAAGTTGAAACAACTATTTTTTTTTTTTTTACAGTGATAACTTTTACTTTAGAAGTTTACTTCCATTTCCTTTAAAACATGGTTTTGTAACAATTCCATCATCTTCTCTGAACACATCATGTGATTTGTGTTAAACCTATTACACTCAATCAATTAGACAATAATATATAATATTAGACAATCAATATGCAGTCATTTTTTCGCTTTAACTGCACTGACATGAGCACAAAATTTGATCTGAACTGATCTGGATAATTACGTTGCTGCAGCGACACTGTTATTGGACTGAATTGAATCAATATAGAATTAAATTGAGCTGAATAATGGCACTGTTGTCTTCTGTAGAGCGGCAGCTGAAATGAAATGTATCTCATAATTTCTGAATTTCACATTAAAACTGATATTGATACTGCTTTGTAACATTCTAAGCACCGTTTAAATAAATGCGTCTTGATTTGTTTGTTGAGTGTCTGTCAGTTACTGAACCACAGGACTTCTTTCTTTCAATCACTTTTCCGTGTGAATTAATCTACAGCGCATACATGTGTCAGACAGATGTCTTTGGCTGTTGTGTTCACCCCGGGGATTCTGGGAAATAATCTCTATTAATGCGCTCTCATGTTGCTGCTCCCCATGTTTAAATGCAAACAGATGTCATCCGTATGAAAGCTTGTTTTGTAAATCATCATAAGTATACGATTGCTGCTCACAGGAGAGAAGCGCACTTGATTATTCACATCTGCAATATTAATATCTGTAAACTCAAAGAGCAAATCGCGGGGTGAGAACCAGAAGAGCGTAAGTGACATTTCACCAACTTTACAGGAGGGCCAAAACAACAATTTTACCATAGTTTGATCTGACTTTGTGTACTGATTTCAATTGTTTATAATACAAATTTGTTCACTCATGGATGACAGTACATTTGCCAGTAGAAAGAGCTCATTAAGAGCTTTCATTTGATATATCTCCATTTCACCAAAAATGTCACTTACGCCCTTCTGGTTCTCACCCCTCGAATTTATCCTAATGTAATAGTTTGAACTGTTGAAAAAATGGTTCCTAAAGGGGATGTTTGTATAGAAGAATAACTTCAAGAAACATTTAGGTGTAAAAAAAAACAAATTCCACTGTAAAGAACCTTTTGTGGAATTGAAAGGTTTCGTTGATGTTAAAAGTTTCTAAAGAAAAAAGAAAAACCTGATGAATGATCATGTTTTCCTTGTATCAAGCTGTCCAGGCCCTGGTGAAGCTGTGCATCTCAGTCGACTTTTGTTGTTCTTTGACATTTGATGTTGGTCTTCTGTGTCTTTTTTTTTTTTTTCTCCACACACAGTGTTTTTCTGTGATTGTGAATCTGTCCTGAGAATATCTCGCCAGCTGTGAAACATCCAGGTGCTTTTTTTTTTGTGAAGATCAGATGTGCGGTGTTTGTTTTTGTCCTCACATCAGCACTGTCGTATATCGTACACACACACGTTGTGATGTTGGCCTGTTCCAGGGGTTTCTGTATGTCTTCTGAACCTCACTGATTTCTCTGCATCTTCTTTCAGGACGCCCACTGCTACAGAGAGGAGCAACAGCCATGAACTTTCTGTATTTATAGATCATTTGTCCTACTGATCAACATTTGCAATGCTTATACTCTTCATCTTTATACAAGTTGATCCTAATGTTGGTGCTTTGAGATCTCTGATGTTTGACGTACTGTATGGTTCGCATCAGGTAATGTAATGTGCAAATATTTTTGAATGAAGAAATTTATACATTCATCTTTTTTAAAAAAAATGTTCTGCATCTTTTGTTCAACCCTGAACAAGGCTTGAATATTCTCAAGGTTTTTTCCTTGGGAACATTTTAAGGTGCTTCTCCATGCTGCATTCACCTTTGGTTTGCTTGCTGGCGGGTTTGTAAGGCTTACTGTAATTCAGAAATATAAAGCTGCATTTTTTTTTTGAAGCAATACATACGACGAGAAATACTACACAAATACATTGAAACAGATAAAAGTAATCTTTAATTAAATAAATTAATTTTTTTACATTTAATTTTTCATAATGTTATATACATTAATTTTAGTCAGTTTTACTACTAAAAAGACATCTAATTTTAATTGATAAATACTTTTAACAAAGTGATTGAACAATGATTTTAATGATTATTATCCAGATTATAAATGCATTATTCAAATTGATGTTGTTTCTAGATTTATCTTCAGAAAAGATGCATTGAGTGTTATTTTAGTATAACTGAGATTCTATTATAGTTTTTTCATATTTTGAATTGCTTTTTACTTTTTTACTTAATTTTAGATGAATTTTTAGTAATTTTGTTGTTTTTTCCTATTTTGAGTAGTTTTTCCTATTTTATTTTATTATATATTATTTATTTTATAGACAAACTAAAATTGCAAATGTTCCTTTGTAAACTAGCTGCAAAAAGTTTGTTTTTTCCCATTTAACATTTATTTAACGTAATGATATATATATATATATATATATATATATATATATATATATATATATATATATATATATATATATATATATATATATATATATATTTTTTTTTTTTTTTTTTCATTTTCAGTTAGCTGTAATAACCCATCTGCATTGGTGCATTAATGTCCTGTTATTGTTTGTCGACAGTACTAAAATTGTTTAGTTATCATCATGATGTAGATTATACATTTTTGCTATTGTTAACAAAATTGTTATTGATCATTTTTGTCAGTAATTTAATTGAGGTTACCGCTGCCTGCTGTTTAGTGGCTCTTAATTTATGACTGAAAATATCTCTTTTAACATGAAGTGTTTTAGTTTCTTCATGGACTTAATCACAAGAAAGGCACGGCGGGTCTTACGTTAATAAGCCAGACTTATGTTTTAAGAGATTAAGAGGCCACAGCAGCTCATTTCTTTGCCCTCTATGACCCTTTGCTTGAAGGAACCACACAGTACAGAACTGAACTACACTTAGAAAGTTTCTTTGGAGACCAGAGTCATGGGATACGAGGCTCTTGGGGATATTTACAGTGCCTGTCAAAGTAAAACTCAATCAGATTTTTATGGAACTGTTCTAGTCAGCTGGATTTATTTCTCTAGATTTCTTACCACATATCTAAATGATTTGACCATACATCTAGTTGACTAGAATTTCTTTATAGAGTTAAGGTTAGACTTATGCCACAGTAACTGATGAATTGAGCAAGTATGGTCATGTTTAATCGTGCTTTTTATGTTCACGTGCCCAAAGTCATTGGCGGATTGTTGGATTTTTCATTAAAAGCGTATCAGAGGAGCTGAGCAGTTGCTTACAGTGACCTTTCCACACACATTCATCGGCTGAAGTCCGACACGTCACGCTGAGAGCCAAATGAAATGAGTGCTATAGAAACACAAGGACTCTGTATGACCTTCTCAGATCTATTTATTCATCATGCGTTTGTCTGTAAGTGTGTTTTATGTGTCCATAGGCACATGATGAACGTAAGAAGCTCATCAGAGCTAATAAAGTTGAGTGAAAGAAGGAAGGAAGTCCTGCTCTTCTGTCACAGGCCACAGAAAATAGATTCAGGAGCATCATTCAATTTTTCACTAATGAAGTTTCATTATCAGCCCTTGAAGTCTGCCGCTTATTTCATTACCTCAGTGAGAAGTGTGTGTGTGTGTGTGTGGCCTCGGCTTTGATAGATGCGACTGGTTTTTCTGTGTTCGACAGAGATTTCTGTGCCAAACGTCGATATGGGCACAAAAACATCTTAGTAATGACTTTCTGTCCTCTCACGCATTACTCTAACGCCGGACCCCTGACAGCACTGACACTAGACTTCTCCATTCTGTGTGTTATTGATCGGGTACATCTAAAACATCTCGAATGACCTTAATGAGCACTAAACCAGATGTTTTTTGGCTGCTGCAGATTGAAATCGACACTGATGCAAACCTGCTGAAAGAACATCTGACACTTACACGACTGGTGCACTGAATCACATCTCGTCCCTCATTAATGCACAAAAGACGACAGTTATGGTAAGATGGTTGCTCATGCTTATAAGAGTGTGTTTCCATGAAAACCATTTTAGTGCATGCAATTTAATGCAAAACAATAAATCGCCCATAAATGAACTTGCCTTCATGTCATTCCAAACTGGGTATAACTTTCTTTCTTCTGTGGAACGCAAAAGATGATCTTTGAAAAATGTCACTGTGTCCATACAATGAATGTCAACGCTCTTCAAAATATCTTTTTATGTCCCACGGAAGAAAGAATGTCATACAAAGTTTGGAATGACATTAAGGTGACTAAATCAAGGCAGAATTTTAATTTTGGGTGAACTATCCCTTTAAGAGACTACTGAAAATATCTTATACCAGTTTTAGGTGGTCAGGCTAGTTTGTTGCTGGTGGTCTACCGGCTCTAAGTAGTTACCAGGTCTAATTTGGACAATAAATGACCAGTTTAGACTTGTTAGAGGCCTCAGGAATTATCATATAACAGTTTTAGGTGGTCAGACTGGTTTGTTGCTTGTTCAAGATAGACCCAAATGAATAGACCAACTACCAACTACCTAACCAACTACCAGCCCACTTGGACCATAAATGACCATCTTAGACCTCTAAAACCCCTCAGGAATATCAGATTATACCAGATTAAGATGGTCTAGATGGTTTGTTATTGGTCTGAGATGGTCTACCAACTTCAACTAGCTACCAGGTACAACTATGACCATAAATGACCAGTTTTGAGCCTGAAGAAAAAAAACAAGATCATACCAGTTTTAGGAGGTCATCTGTTTGTTGGTCTGAGGTGGTCTACCAGCTCTAACCAGCTACCAAGTCCAACCTGGACCATACATGGCCATCTTAGACCTTCAAGAGCCTTCAGGAAATATATCATTACCAGTTTTAATTAGTCATCTCGGTTTGTTGTTGGTCAAAAGTGGTAGACCATCCCTAACTTGATACCAGCTCCAACATGGACCATTAATCACTATCTTAGACATTAAAGAGCCTGTATGAAATATCAGATCATACTAGTTTATGTTAGTCAGACTGTTTTTTGTTGATCAAAGGTAGTCTACCAGCTCCAACTTGGACCAGGAATGACCAGTTTAGACCAGCTTAGACCTTTAAGAGCATGCAGGATATATCAGATCATGGTGGTCAACCTGGTTTGTTGTTGGTCAAAGGTGGTTTACAAGCTCTAACTAGCTACTAGTTCCAACTTGGAACGTAAATGACCAACTTAGACCTTTAAGAGCTTGAAGGAACTATCAAATCCAACCAGTTTAAAGTGGTTTACCAGTTCTAACAACCTACTAGGTCTAACCTGAACTATAAATGACCAGTTTAGAGCTTCAAGAGCCTTCAGGAAATATATCATACCAGTTTTAAGTTGGCAGCCTGGTTTGTTGTTGGTCATAGGTGGTCTACCAACTCTATCTATCTACCAGTTCCAAACATAAATGAACAGCTTAGAGCTTCTAAATATGTGAGACTGACTCCTGTAAAGCCCATTGCTTATGGAAATGTGTATGTTCTCCGGCATGCCTCCATGATGATGATGGATGTTAACCTGATTAGAGAGAGGCATTAAAGAAAGCGAGCTGTAATGAGAGAACAATATCACATGTAATGGATGTGATATTGTGCACATTACGTTACATTATGTCTGCCATCGGTCACTCAGTCTTCTGCGAGCTGTTAGAAACTCTCCCGCTGCATGTGTATAATGGTAAATCTCCACGGAAACGGCCTGCAAAACACACTGGAGGACTGGATTGCGGTCTTGTTTGGCATAGGAGGCTGATAAGTCACCTTCACGAGCATCCGGCGACGTCTAAGTGTGAGAGAGCCTGAATCAAGGTTTTTGAAGCATATTGATGTCGTGTTTTTTGTTCAGAGTGGTCGTGATTATTCATAAAACATGCATTTATTCTCCAAACCATCTTGAGTTTGTCAGTGGTTGGCGGAGGGCTGACCACTTCATATTTAATCTCTTTTATTTGCAAATCTCTGTGTTTATGTGATAAAAATGTGCTGTATGTGAAATCGGAGCATGCTGATGAGGTTTGTGGCCCACACGCTTGCCCACACAAACACGTAAAGACATGTTTCAATTAAAGTGTGGGATATTAAACTACAACAACGCAATCACTTGACAGCACTTGAGGATGTATTTGTGCTTCCTGAGAGATGTCGAGCTCCAGAAAACCTTCGTATCGAGAGCTTTAATTACAGGGTCTCTGAACTGCTGTGTAATTATGGCATTTCAATAATATCTATAAGAGCTTTTAGTCCTGAATAAGTGTTATTTCCACTGATCATCTCATAATACTCTGTCACACAAGCTCTTAAAGGGGTCGAATCAGACGTGTTCATCTTTACATCCTCTCTTGCTCTGAAATTCACGTGTTTTTGTGCATAAATAGTCTCTAAATACATGTAGTTATAGCCCTGAGAGGCGATTTGCGTCAATAGACCATTTCAGTATATAATATCAGCTATAATGTGAAAAATATGAATCAGAGATTATAGATAATAGCTGAATGAATATGCTTAGTACAATTATATATATATATATATATATATATATATATATATATATATATATATAAAATACACATATATATATATATGTGTGTGTGTGTGTGTGTGTGTGTGTGTGTGTGTGTGTGTGTGTGAAGAGTTTATTAACTCCATTTTTTTTTAATTTTCAAAAATCAAGTTTTTTATTGTGTTATCATGATTTTATTGTTTTTATTGTGTTAGCTGTATTTTTTAGTTAATTGTCTAACCTAATCAAAATAACCTAACTGCAGTTTGATTGAAATTAATTGGAATGCAAAATGAAAAAAAAACATGATTTTTGAAAATTGTTAAAAATTTAGTTTTTTTTTGCAAATTAACTCTTCATAAACATTCTTTTAATTTAAAAATCTTCAGCCATACAAGTGTAGTTTTATTCACAATATAACAGTGTCTCTTGTACATTCATTCATTCATAAAATCATTTAGACTGGGGCTTTCTCACATTTTACTTTTCTAGTGTTAAGGAATAATAGTTTATTTCCTTCATCCTGAGTATTATCTCACCATGAAGTTGCTGAATTCATTAAAAAGTGTTGATTATGTAAATTTGGGTGGTTATATGCTAATTTAATTAGGCCTCTGACATCCAAAAATCAAGGATTTCAGAAAATACATTTTCTGCTAAGTTGCAATAAATGATGGGGGAAATTGTGAAAGTTTCTGTACATTTTCATTGCATATCAGACTCTTTTATTTAAAAAGTTGGAGGATAATTTGATTGCATCTGATTTGAGCTCTACATTATAGTGCTTTTAAGAGCTGAGGCAATGCAGCATGATTTGTTCTGTGTAGACAGGACACTTCACTGACTTCTGTGAAATGCAGATATTGAATTTCTCCATGTATGTATGCATGTATGTATGTATGTATGTATGTATGTATGTTTTTAATTATTTGCCCTTTTATTTTTTATTTCTTTATCTGTCTTTTTGTTATTTTGAGTCTTTATCTGCCTTTAATTCTTTTCTTTTTCATCTGTCATATTTTTATTTATTTATTTTCCATTTCAGAGCATGCCTACAATAAATCACCATTCACTCTCCTTGAAAGCAATAACTTGGATGTATATATCCTCACATCCGTCTTCAATGAAGCACAAAATGAAAAGATCATACTGGCTCGGTATGACACGAGGGTCAGTAAATGATGGCAGCATTTGCATTTCTGGGCGTCTAGTCTTTCATGCATATGGGCTGCTGACACAGAGGTTACTGGTGATCTCCAGTAGTAGTAATTGAGATCATACTCCCACTCCATCAGCATTGTGCCCTTGAGGAAGACGCCAAACCCTTGACTCCAGCAATTAGTACTAAACACTTGAGTTCAGATACTGTAGGATGGGGGTGAGGTTACTGATACTGACTTAAAGTTCAGATTTCTGAAGAATCAGTTCAGTTACACATTCATTGGTGCTTAAAAACTAAAATATTTGTTTAAAAAATTCATTAAAAATGGTAAAATTGTGTGAATATATTGTAAAATTTAATTTATTCCTGTGATCAAAACTAAATTTTCAGCATCATTACTCCAGTCTTTAGTGTCACATGATCCTTCAGAAATCATTCTAATACTGATTTGCTTCTCAAGAAACATTTCTGATTATTATCGATACTGAAAACAGTTGTGCTGCTTCAGATTTTGGTGGAAACCGTGATCCATCTTGTTTTTCGGGATTCTTTAAAGGGGTCATATGACGTTGCTAAAAAGAACATTATTTTGTGTATTTGGTGTAATGCAATGTGTTTATGCGGTTTAAGGTTCAGAAAACACATTATTTTCCACATACTGTACATTATTGTTGCTCCTTTCTGAAACGCGCCAAATTTTACAAAGCTCATCGTTCTGAGAAGCAAGGCGTGCTCTGATTGGCCAGCTATCCAGTGCGTTGTGATTGGCCGAATACCTCAAGCGTGTGACGGAAATGTTACGCCCCTTAACCGTATTGTGATGCTGTGTCCCGGCGCGACGACACAAAAACAATAAAACCCTATTATAAACGAGGCATTTCTTGCATCCAGTGGGGACATAATTACTGATTATAATGACTTATACTATCTTTTTACGCGTTGCGTTGCATCGCGCCACGTAAACATAACATCATGTCTGCATTTGTGATCATAGAAACGCCAAACAAGCACTACTCTACACTGCTCAAAACTCGCATTGAACTGTCAGTGGCAAATTCTTTAAATAAGAAAATGTACTTACAGGCTGTGAGTCGGAAGCGCCAGTCTTTGTGCACAGCTGGTAGACTACTCCCAGGTTCAGGAAATAGTCCTCCGTTAAAATCCGCTGCACACACTCTAATATTTGGGTTGAACTGTTCTGGAACAGTGTTGTAAATACAACTTAACCACTGATTTCTAGTTGTGTCCTCTTTTGGAAGCCAAAACAAAGTAGTTTCGCTTTCACAGGAAAACACAGCGTCTTCAGGACATGGTGCCGCCGGCAGCAACAACACTGCAGCGAGAATAAAAATCACCCCCTCTTTCATTGCATATACATTTGGGTGGTGTTTTGCAAATCTCCCCACACCGTGACGTAGACATGTGGGGGCATGTTTGAATGAGCCGTTTTAGGTGGGCGTGGACAAGTCTTAATTTTTATAAAGAATATCTCTTTGGTTTTGAGACTTTAGTCTTTGCAACTTCAGAGATCTTATCTATGCACAAACAGCTTGTAACACTCCAAAACTTGAAAATGCATCATATGACCCTTTTAATTAATAGAAAATTCAGTAGAACAGATTTACTTGAATTAGAAATCAAACGGTTGATTTAAGACAAACAGGTCACTAAAAGTACAAACTATGTACTTTTTCCATATGTTCAGCATATGTTCGTCCTCTTTCCATATGTTCAGCAAATTTGCAGTTTTTATGCCATGATGCCCTGACGTGTGTGTTTCACTTGAGTGGCTGCTGCTATGATGTTTGCTAATTCAGCAGAAACTCCCAGATATCGAGATGAATTCTTCTTTATTCTGTCTGTATACGGTGTGCTTTATGAAGCCGTATCTACTCTGTGTTGTCTTGCCTGGAGTCGCTCTGATCTGAACATCTCTGAGGGTTGGGTTGAGATCTATACGGTGAGCCTGAGATCACACCCGAATGCATCACCACGCACAATCATTGTCTCTGGCTGTATGTGGAATCGCCTACTATGAATGTTGCATTTACAGAATATAGTACAATATACAGCATATAAATTCTTCATGCATGCCTCAAGGAAAATCATAATTTGCACAAAGATAAGGCTGCACAATAAGAGACAAGAGTGGACCTGAAAAATCTACATCATAACTGGAGTTCTGACCTTTGTCACAGAAAGTCTTCTTAGTTCCCCTTTTCTCTATCATGTATTAGAAATCATAAGAAATTATATATCAGTTGAAAACTTAAAATCTCAAAATTCATTCTTTGAAACAAATTTTAAAATCAGACATTGCATTACCATGGAAATGGTACATCAAAATCATGTTACAAAATGTTTTCATTCATGAATAATAAAAATGTAAGTTTGGATAATGCACTATAATGTCTATGTTCAAAACTGTGAGTGACAGCTAAGGGGTTAAAAAAAAAGAATGAATATTGCACGAATTGATTATTGAACTTAGCCATATTGCGGTTTCCATTTTATTTAGCCCTACAGAAAGGCTGCCCTTTTCCAAACTGACTGATTATCAGTAGCAGTTTGTAACAATTCGTTTCTCGGAAAAATGAGGTCATGTGACAACAGTGTTGAAATGCTTGTTGCATAATGCATACTGTTTTCATACTATTTTTTCATGTCAAAAGCTGTGAGACAAACATGTTAAGCAGCCAAGGGGCAAAGATCAAGATATTTTGCATGAGCTTTTCTGCCGTATACAAACATGTTTTGTTTGTTTTTTATTATGGACAATTGGAATAAATCTGTAGAAACTGGGACAGTTAAACAGCTGTAAAGAATATATTTACATGATGCTCACAGTCTGTTCAAGGAGATTTTGGAGATGAAGTGCGATATGCATATATGTGTGTGTGTGTGTGTGTGTGTGTGTGTGTGTGTGTGTGTGTGTGTGTGTGTGCGTGTGCGTGTGCGTGTGCGTGTGTGTGGTTTGGACAGGCTTTAGTATCATATGTCTGCTGGTTCTGTATTCTGAGATATTCAATACCTGAGTGTTTCATACAAAGCCTGATCTGAACCCGAGAGCTGATGCTGGACTAGAGACGGCAGCTTGAACCATTTTTAAGCCATTGCCAAATATAGAAGCACAAATACAAGTATTGATAATGCTTTTATATTATATTATTTTCAAAACTGCCTAGATCATAGAAAGTCTTCATGACAGAATGGATAAATGTTTTATTTATTTATTTGTAAATCCTCCATCATGGTTCTCATTAAATTCTTATTAGTTTAGCCATGAGAATAATCTCATCCATTTTTTATTATTATTATTAAAATTAGCATAAACTAGCCAATACTGATTTAAAATGATTTATTTATTTACCTTAGAATGACCGAAAAAAAAAGGCTTTTAAAAATATATGGTATAATATATTTTGATTATATATCCTTGACATTTTTTTTGAGATTCTTCACTGATAAGGCATAAATATAACATTTTATATATTACATAAATATATTACATTTTAAAAAATGGGCATTAAATGAAATGATTTGACTGTGAGACAGTTGTAAACCTATATGTCAGAATAAAAATAAATAAATGAATAAAATATCTCTCTGTCATTATTCTCAATGACAACTTTAATTAGATTCACATTTACTGTAACATATTCATAAAAGTTACCTTGAATTAAACTCACTACAACTAATTCATAAACACTTTACAAAATATATCTGTTTAGTTTTGCATCACAATATTGTCATAAAATTCATGGTACAAAAATCTTAATTGTCCTTAAAATACGTCCTTTCATTATATTTATGTCTTATTTTTCCTCTGTATTGATTTTGGGGTGAAATAGGACCCAGGTATCTGCACTGCTAAACGAAATCAGCTTGCTTAAGCTAAGACCAGGTTTTCTGGTTTAGACCGGTCTAGTTGGACTCCTAACATGCAAAAACTTGGATCATGTTTTATTATGGTGCATGCGAAACTGTCTCTAATCGAAGTACTTTGAGAGCATCTGTGTGCGTTGTGTTTATATTTTCTTAGCTATTTGTTCAGAGCAGTCAGTGATGTTCTGGCTCGCTGACTGAAGTCTTAATTACATTTTAACCGATATTGATCCGGTGCGCGCAGTCTGCTAAACACGCCGCCCGCGGTGACGTCACGCCGGGCTCCCGGGAACGGAGCAGATCCGCGCGCGCTCCGCGCTCAGCCGCAGGAAACAACGGCACACGAGGCACGAGAGAAAGTACTGAGGCTTCACGCTTTTCACGCCGAGTTTCAGTCCGTTTGTTTGTTTGCGGTGGATTAACGAACTCTTGGATTAAGTGAGGAAGATGAGCAGTTTGAGAGATGAAGCTCACGCTGAACGCTCCTTGGGTGAGTGGGGCTGATTTAAAGCGTTTATGACAGTCGTGTGTGGGTTTGCTGATCTCTAAAAGACGCGCTCAAACACCTGCTCCACCTGAGGCGAGGTCATCTCTCTCAGAAACATGTTTTAGATGATGTTCGGTCATTCAGATGATAGTTTGAATTACTTTAATAGATCTTACCTCACAGTTAACCCGCGCTTTATGAGGATTTGACTTTGCATAAACTCTCAGTGAAAGTGTTATGTGAGATGCATGAACCTCATACAACCATTATCATATTTTCAGTGCAGAAAAACAGCTGGATCTGAATCCAGGTGCGAGTTTTTTAAAAGTCCAGCAGGTTGGTGTGCAGATTAAAAAAATGATTTTTGGTAGGCTATATGTTATTATTTTTGACAATATGCTTAGCCTCCCTTTAATATGCTACAGTAATTATGATGTGAGATGCATTCACAAAAAAAAAAAAAAAAAAAAAAAAAAAAAAAAAAAAGAAGAAACATTTGCTAGCAGGATATATTTCCTGAACAATTGCAAAAAACGGCAACACTTTCAATGAAACGTGAATTTTTGATGTAAGCTATACAAACTGTAATAGGCTATTAACTGTTTTCTTGTAAAAAGACTCCACTAGGTGGAGGTTTTGGGGATTTGTAAAGGTTAACCCTCTGTTATACAAATGAAAAGTGATTTTTTTTTTTATGATTCATTTTAAGGTAAAATATCTATTTTAAGGGAAAAACTGCACTTGTTTTGTACAGAAACATGTCCAGCTCCAAAAAGACCCCAACAGTTTCACATTTAAAGAAAATGTTTAATTGTCATGAAAATAGTTTAAATGAATTGCATTGATTTTGAGAAATGAAGTACATATAGACGTGTTCTTGACTTTTTCCACACAGTTTTCAATGAATGTCATTGTTCTACCATACTACACATTGCAAATCGCATGGTATAAATGGTATAAATGGGTCAGCAGAGCTTTCTGTTGATGCATCTGATAACCAATCTTCTCTTCGTCACTGTGATGTTCATGATGTTCAGTGATGAACAGTATATTGATGGCTATAAATAGTGAGTTTCAGTAAACAGTCTGCG
The DNA here is from genome assembly GCA_036784905.1 of Acrossocheilus fasciatus. Lineage (NCBI taxonomy): Eukaryota > Metazoa > Chordata > Actinopteri > Cypriniformes > Cyprinidae > Acrossocheilus > Acrossocheilus fasciatus. The sequence continues at coordinate 37,660,809 of CM071938.1, read as the reverse complement.
AGGCAAAAGATAATTTTGTCTCGCTGGCCAGTAATGTGCTCTTGTCTGGTCATTAAAGGAGATGTTGGCTTAAGTGTTTATCTTATGCAGAAGTCATTCGCCTGAGTGTGCTCTGCTTTGAGAGGCTGCACACGTCGCTCCCCCATGAATAAAGCACATACTGGATGTGCTTGTGTGTGTGTGTGTGTGTGTGTGTGTGTGTGTGTGTGTGTGTGTGTGTGTGTGTGTGTGAGAGGGACACTTTAGTAAAGCAAATTGATCCATAATTAGAAGCAGGCATCCAGAGCTTTACACAAACTGTGGAGAGTTACATATTGACTTTATATTCCTGGAGTGTTTGAATGTGATACAGTGAAAACATGATCAGCAATTTGGTAATAGCCGCACTGGAGCTCAGATGTGCTGTTATTATAATCTCCTGGGATTGTTATAGGAGCGTTCCTGCATTAGCCGATTATTTGCTCTTGGTTTGGCCCTCCTGTGAGGGACTGGTCGTGTAAGGTCTGTGTTTGTCCCAGAATAAACCAAACAGCTCTACAGTCCAGTGAAACCACACCTCACTCACATATATACTTTAACACACATATATATATATATATATATATATATATATATATATATATATATATATATATATATATATATATATATATATATGCATATGCATGCATGCTTGATTATAAAGAATAAGTGACTTGTATCTTGTAAGTGACATATCTGCAATATGCTCATTTTGAGAAATAGACGAAGATTTAGACATTGTTTGCTGACGATTCTCACCTCTGCTGAAGATCCGAAATGTTATAAAGATGTTGGGTTTATTTATAAAGATATTGATTGTTTCATTTCATGAGTAAAATTAATCTGCTGTGTTCTATGGAAATTGTTAACTGGAACTACAACAGATAAAGGTTTTTTTTTTTTTTTTTTTGGGAATTAAAATAAAGTGGAAATAATATAAATGTTACACAAAAAATTGAAAAAAAATTAGATTAGAAAGTTTTCAAATAAGTATGTTAAAGTTGAAGAACTAAAACTGGAAAAAAAAAACTAAACATAAATATTTGAAAAAAAAAAGACTAAAAATGACAACAGCACACAATTACCATCATTAAAATATAAAATAAAAATAAATAAGGTAAAATGTATTTATTAATAATTTACAATAAATAAGGTCATTCAAAATATTACGAAGTATATAAATAATGTTAAAATAGCACTGATGTAAAGCAATAACAGTAGAATTACATGGAAATGAGCAAATAATGATGGAATTGTAATTTTGTAAGTGAACTATTACTTTAATATTCCTTTAATTCTCAAGAGTCATTTATGTGTGTGTTTGTGTCATTGTGTCAATTAAGTTATTTTTGTGCTGTTTTCTCTAGTTCACCTTTATATGAAATTCACTTTAGCTTATTTAATTTAGTCTGTTGATAGAAAAGTGGAAACAACCATTACTGAATAAATTGCTTTTTCCTCGTGTGTGTGTGTGTGTGTGTGTGTTATAAGTAATGAAAGACAGAAACATCTCTTATTTCTAGCATGTTGATTATAAATAACATTTTAGTTCACACACTACTGAAAAGTATCGATAAAAGGTTATGTTTTACCCAATATTAACTCAATCTAACTTTGTAACAGAAATTTATTTGAATCAATTGTAAATTTGTGCAAGTGTAGAGTGTCCCAAATCACTGACTTATGAGATTGCTATGTAGGTGCAGCGAGGAAGCTTTGACCGGCTGGATCTTCTGTCTGTGTTTCAGTGTGGTGGTGGTCAGGGAGAATCACTCTCACTGCTGTCACTGACATCAAATGTGTCTCATACGTGATCAGAAACACAACCCTGTTAACGTGTGGCCGATCGTATCTCCCTCAAAGCCTGTTGAAAATGTATTTGTATTCAGGTAGGGCTGTGAATCACTGGTCTGTCTCATGGACGGACACACACACCTGAATATATTAAACAGAGCCGTTTCCCTGAGAACGGTTATTACTTTAAAGAAAACATTGTTAGCGCTAGTTTTGGCTGCTGGGTCATGTATAGTGACACACATAAATGACGCAGGATCCTGATTAGTTCTCGGAGCCATTCATCACACAGAGACTCGGTTGAGCACCGAACACAAGCTCTCAAACATGTGCATGTCAGTTCAATGAGGTTTGCGAGTTACTGTGGGAATATTTTCCCAGAGTGTCTATTTACACTTAGTGCAAATAGCCCGCCTTGTTGGCAGAGGCTATTTACACTAACTCCGCCCACCCTCCGCCGTGTGATTGGGATAGTAAACATAGTACTTCAAAAAACGGTTGTAGTTCATTAGTTCTTGTGACGCAGATAAAGCGTGTGCCATGGTCTTTTTGACGCGATCGACCCGAGTTCGAGCCCGCCTTTTTGCTGAACTTTTTTTTTTTCCCTCCCTTTTCAAATATTGTGTCTCATCATAAAGGCATTTATTTTCAAGAAAAATGAAGTAAATAATCAAAAAGTTGGAAATAAAGTATCGGGAAAAGAGCAGTTTAGAAAGTCTTCAGAAAACCTTATTTTGTGGTTCACAGAAGAAAAAAAGTCATGATGATTTTGGGAGAGTAAATGATGACAGAAATTGAATATCTGAGTGAACTATTTCTTGATCTCACATTTGAACACATTTGATTCTTCACAGTGACTCAGTTCTTCTGAGTCAATCTGATTTATTGAGTCCATTCAAGTCTTTTTTTTTTTTTTTTTAAGCATTAAATAACGTCCAGTATTTACTCTGCTGTCTTGAGTCCTGGGGCCTGTACCATGAAGCCGGTTTAGCTGGCTAGCCAGGTAAGTTTTAGTTTAGTTTGCCCCAACTCTGGGTTTTAGGTACCATGAAAGTGGTTTGGCTTTTAGCAGTGTTCATTGACATAGTAACTAACACCCCACAGCTAGCCTGCTCCGGGGCAGGTTATGTTCTGGTTTAGAGATCTCAAACCAAAATTTGACCAATCAGCTTCAAGCAAAGTGACGCAATAAAGCCACTCCTCCAGTTTCTCTTACTCCAAATTAAAGGACGCTACATAGTAAAACATTTTTAAAGATAAAATCATCTGATTTTTAAGAGATGATTATTTTTATGATTATTTTATATTATTTATATAATTATTATACCCTTAATTCATTTCACAAGCCAGCTTAAGTAATTATTAAGCTTTTATTTAAAATCAATGTAAACATATAGATAATATGCAATATAAATAAGTTTTAGAATCAATAGCTTTAAGCATGACTACATATGAGCTTAGATTTTTAAGTGTTTTTATACCTATAAACATTATCAACTCTATAAACTAACTTTACAACGTTTACTGGATATGCTAAGATGTTTTCTTTAAGTTTTCCTTATTCATGGATAGCTCATTTCATGATCGTGCTGTGTAAATGTGTTTAAATTCTTCATATTGTTCAATCAAAGCAGGATTGGACTGGTTTGGTTTTGTCAACTCAAAACTAATTCTGTAACCCTGAGTTTGTTTAGCCACCATCATAGTACAGGCCCCTGAATTCTTTTCAGCTGCTTGTAAATAATGCTATCTTCAAAGTATTTGTTCTGTTCAAGGCCATAGTTTAGTCACATCTGCTTTATGAAGAAAACATGCTTGAGAGTCTATAATGGCATCTACTGTGGTACTTCAGTACAAACTCATCATCACATGCTGAATTAATGAAATAATTCATCAGGAGTGTGATCGAAACTTATGCAACGAAAGCGATTCTTGCACTAGCAACAGGCAGATTGCTCATGCTCAAAAGGCACATGGTGCTAGTCATTAATGTGGCTTCTTGAGTTCGTTACAGACTCGTTTAGGACTGATTAATGTATGTTAATGAGCCTTTTGCAGATTTCATCGCCGAGGGCAGAGAGAATAATTGAACAGGCAGAGAGTCTCAGATGTAAGTCTGACAGGTTTGGAGCTTGTACTTATTGATTTTTACTCTGGTAAATTATTTATTTATAATATATAATGTTTGTGTGTATGATTCTGGTCTTTCTACTAAACCTTATTTATTCATATGCATACTATATTCTGTCCTCTTTTATAACTCTCTTTACTTTGTTTGTAATTCTAATAAGGACAATAAAGGAACTTGTCTTTGATGTTGTTGGAATATTAATGAAGCTCTAGATAATGACGGGCCAGGGATGTGGGCTGCTTTTATGAACAGCATAGAAGCACGATACAAGATGTCTGGTTATTCAAAGCGACACTGCTATTGTTATTAGTGGTTCCTGATGAAGCGTCGCTAGCATTAGCGCTAGTGCAGCTTCTCATCCTGCACCGACTTACATTTTGCCACTTGAAGTTGTGCTTCAGGTGATCAGACTTCACTTGGCAAGCCATAAAACAGGAGAAAACAATCTAATGTCTAAAGACCAGATGATCACATTTACTAAAGAAAATGTAGTTCAGAGAAGTATAATCGTGCAGATTCTGTGTGTGTGTGTGTGTGTGTGTAGGGGGATGCGGGTGGATGTGTTGCATGAAAGACTGTTACGACTCATGATGCTCACAGTCTTATTTAAATAAATTAGCTCCATTATTATGAACAATATGTAATTAAGATGCTACTAGGTTGCAGCACTATACCATAGTGTCATTATTGTCTGTGTGAGAGTGTAACCTCTCCTTTGCTCAGCTCATGGACTGTGAAACATTAAGGTTTGTGGTCCTTCGCCAGACATTATCACAGATCATAAAGTCCTGAAGACGGACATCAGCTCTTTAAAACTGCTCATAATATAAAGTATTTCCACCTTATAGCCTTTAAAAATGCATTCAGACACTACTAACAAAGATTAGCTATATTTAGGCTACTTAACATTTAGACAATGTCTTTTAAATTATATATATATATATATATATATATATATATACATACATATATGTATGTATAGTTTACATAATTAACAGTAACATTTTAAACTTTATTAATTTGTACTGAAATGTGATCTAAATATAATTATATTTTATGTACTATATTATATTTGTACATTATTTTTTTACATCAAATTTATAAATAAATGTTGCTATTATACTAATTATTGTATTTTTAAGATTTAAATAATTGTAATAACGCAATATAAAATTAATTATTCTGCCAGAAGATAGATTATATAGATAATATATTTAACAAAGTTAAATTTTAAACTTTACTATCTGTATTATATTTTAACTAGTAATATTATTTTTTTCCTGTTTTTAATGACATTTAGTATTTTTATTTTTGTTCCTTTTTTTCTGACAAAAACAATGAAATTTGATTCTTAGATTATATAGTTTATATAATTAAATTGAGTAACATTTCAACTTTATTAGTTGTACAATTTGTTTAACTAGTCGGCATTTTTTGCCATTTTATAAATATAATATTTTTATATTGCATTTATAATACTTATAAAAATATATTTATTTTTTTCTGCCTCAAAAACAGTGAGGATTGACTGTTAGATGCGATTTGTCTCTGTTCGGTATGTAGTTACGCTGCTCCTTTATGAGTTAGAAACTTTCATTAGTAGGAATTTACAACACTTAAAAGTTAAATAGTTAAAAGTTAGTAGCGCCGTTATGCCCAAACTCTGAATGACGCATGCAGTAATGCAAAAATAATCTTTTGAATGTGGAAACACCAGCCTGAAGCTCTAGTAGTTGTTTGAAGACAACTGAGCGCTATGATCACTAAATCAAGAATCGGAGATGTTTATTTCCTCAGATATTTCTGGCCCACAGCGACCCTGGATTGATTTTTTGACAGAGATTATCTAACGTTTCTGGTGCAGCTGATCTCTCCTCACTGGAGTTGTAAATGAATCATCAAAGTTCATCACATGGACTCTGATCACTGGCAGCAGATCATTTACTGCTTAACGCTCACCAGACTCCCACTGCCTTTAACTTCAACACTCAAAGTCAAAGTGTGCATTTAAACACCTTCTCTTATATCGCATGGATGATTTTATGGTGCTTTGTGGAGCTTGAAAGTGTAAATCAAAAGCTCAGGTTCCTTTAATGACTCGGGTTTCTCCTGCTCTTTTGTTTCTGACACTGCCTTCCATCGATCCACCGGTTCCTGCCAAAAAACGTTTACAGCGTCTGCCGGAATTAGCCAGTCAAACAGCAGTAAAACTGCTGCGAGCCTCCATCCGTCTTCCTCTCTGCTCACAATGCTGATGTTAAAGAGCTCTGACCTTCATCTAGTGCTTCTCTCAGTGTTTGAGAATGAGTGACGGATTAATGATAGATCTGCAGCAGCATCAGATCTGCTTAAGCCTCCGGTTTCTCCTGCTCTTTGTTTCCGACACGACGCTCATCGATCCGTCACTTCCTGCCAGAAACGTTTGCAGAGCCCGACAGAATTACCTCAAACTATTAGTCTCCCTTTATCTGCTCGTGACGCTCAGATTAAAGAGCTGTGCGCTGGACAGTGAACGCTCTGACCTTCATCTCACACACACACAGGCAGAGTTCACTAACTTACAAGCCCTCATATCACGGCTCCTCCCACCAACTCACCATTTAATTTGCATGTCATCACTATAGTAATGGTCGTCATGGCGATGAGCTCTGAAAGTTCTGGTCTATGTAATTAAGTTAATTGAGCTTAATATCTCTGTCTGTCCACACACACACACACATACACACACACACACACACACACACACACACACACACACACACACACACACACAGGTTTGTTTCGCTATCCTTGTGGGGACTCTCCATAGGCGTAATGTTTTTTTATAGTGTACTTACTGTATGTGCTATTGTCCTACACCAACCCTACACCTAAACCTGCCCCTTACAGGACACTTTCTGCATTTTTACTTTCTCAAAAAAAACTCACTATGTATGATTTTTAAGCTTGTTTCCTCATGGGGACCTAAAAAATGTCCCCATAAGGTCAACGTTTACTGGTTTTACTATCCTTGTGGGGACATTTGGTCCCCTCAATGTAGCATAAACAAGAACACACACACAAACACACACAGGGTCATTCCATTTCAAATCAACCAAATTTCAGAAACTTCCTTGGCTCATATTTTTCATTTTGTTAATATTTTTTTCTTAAGAAGTACAAACATAAATAGTGATCAAAGCCAAAAAAAAACCCCCAAAAAAAACTATTAAATATGACAGATGTATGTTTACTGAGATTTGTAGCTACATTACGGGGTAAACAAGATATATTTCTACTTTTAATGTGATTTTTTTTTTTTTTTTTTTTTTTTTTTTTCTTTAGACATTGCTCTTAAAGTGACCCGCATTTGGGTCACCTGTACAAATGGGTAAAAATCAGCAAGTCTCATTTGGCTTGTGATATTTCTGGGACTGAACCATATAGGGCATTAAAAAAGATTACAAAGTTTATTAAGAGCCAGAATTTCAAAGGATATTAAGATATCTTTAAGACTTGTGGAGCTGCAGCCTAACAAACTTTGAAAAAATAAAAAAAAAGTGAGAGAATTTATGGCACTCGGACAGATATGTTCTAATTGTTTTGATAGAAGGAAACGAGATATATTATCTGTTATTCTGACATTTCTCTTTAAAAGAAGTTATCAGCTGAGCGCAGCAGATACCAAGGAGCCACACTGCAATCCCTGTATCTCTTGAAATGAACCATATATGGGCTTAAAAATGAAGATTACTAAAGAAAAGTTTATTAAGAACTAGAATTTAAAAGGATATTAAGATATCTTTAAGACTTAGAGAAAACACACATTTTTCCCATTTTTTCAACTGTCACCATTGGCACATAATGCAACAAAGACTGCTAAAGTCAACAGCTTTTACCAGTAGACCTACCTATCTGTGTGAAAATAACATCATGATGCTGCCCTCTTTCTGAAGTCATTTATCACCAATTTACTAAATTACACTGTAACAAATTTCTGTAGTTTTCACAGCATTATTACTGTAAAATGGAGAAATCCATACTGTAGAACATGTGCACAGCATGTTGCTGTAAATTTGCAAAGCGTCATGGGTAAAATTACAATTTTACAGTAAAATTATATTTTTCTGTGTATCATTGTACAGTAATTTTGAGCGGTATTTTTTTCTCTCTGCTGGATTAACCGACGTGATGCACCTATTTCTTCTTTTTTTTTCAATTTGACCTCAGAAAGGTAAAGTTGCTCATTTATTTTTTCATTATTTTTATAATTATTGTTATATTTGCAGTTTTCATCATGAAGTTAACTTTGCGTGTCTTTCACTTTCAGAGTTCACCGTTAGAGCGCGCGGGAGAGGTGGAAAAGGACATCCACGTTAGCCGGTAAATGTTTGCATATTACAAAAAACGCATGAAATTGTGAGAGATTTTCATTCCTGGCAACATTTTATTGATAACGTCATTAGTTCAGTTAAGGACTAACACTGCTGGATAAAAAATAATCTGTAATTGTGTCTGTGTATAATTGTGGATTAGCTGTTTGAAGCCACATATTCATTTTTCCTCTTGCTAGACACTGCGCGAGAATATTGCTTTAAAACTGAAAGAAAACACAGCAACAGGTAAGACTTTAAAACTGCATGACATTTGTCTAATGCTAGCATCAGATGCCCAGCGCCTAAGCGGCATCAATTCTCAGCAAAATCGCATCATTAAGCTAAACAGGCAGAACGGCCTCAGTCTAAAAGGCATCAGATCTCGTAGACCTCCGTCTCTCATATATTTACGTTTGTTATTTAGGCTAATGGTTACACTTTAGTAACATTTCAGCTGTCACAATGCATTGATTGTCTTTCGGTTATTATTATAATGCAATACAATACAGTTCAAATAAACTTTAAATTAATTTCCGTGTTATACATTAATGCCATCAGAATAGCGTGTCCTTTTTTGGTGTGGCATCATTTCTTAGCAATGCATATTATGAATCACAAATGATATATTTACTGTAGGACATTTAGAAAACATCATCGATCCTTAGTCAATTTCACATGAAAAATAACGCTCCAAAAATTACCATGATTACAAATGTGATATTTGTTTTCAACAGTTCAATAAACAAGAGGTTCCACGTTTCCTCTTTTTGCTTTATTTCGACAACAAAAAGGCAAGGCAAGTTTATTTATATAGCACATTTCATACAAAGTGATAATTCAAATTGCTTTACATAAAAGGAAGTGAAAAATCACTCCAAACACAGCCGCAGCACTGTTTTGCGTCTCTGAGCAACATAAGGGCATTTCGTTCCTGCATGAATCAACCGTTTGAATGATTCGGTTCAATCGCAATGACTCACTTATTAACAGTAACTTGCTGCCACCTACTGGTGATTTTAATTTCACATTCAAAGTATCTTTTATTATTTAAATAATTTCAAATACCGGTATTTAACGTTTTGTTTAATATATAAAAACATGATTTATGCATTTGTAATTGCAGGTTAAATGCATTCATGTCTTGCAGTGTGTAAATGCATCTAAATGCCACTTCAGATGCAGCTTCTGTGTTTTCTCTGCATTGCAAAGATGAATTTTGTTGATACTGATTTCATTTGCTTGGTAACAGCCCAAAAGTCGTATTATCCTAATTGTTATTTGACTCAAAAGATAATGGACACTTTTAGAAAAAGTGGCTTTATAAAGGTAAAAAAAAGCCCATAAAATGTAAAAATCAGTTTAATCTTATTGGAAAAGATGCAATTCTATCAGCGTGAACTGACCACCACACAGAATATGAAGAATATGAAAAACTTTAGGAGTCAGCTGTCCACGACAGTTCTTAATATACACAATAACATGCAGCAAAATAGCATCTAATTATTGTTATCGATAAAATCCCAGAAAATATTGAGGTATTATTTTTTGTCTTCATTGCGATACAGGAAGTATCGCACACCCCTACTTCCTGATAATGTTTGGGGCTCAGACACACTCTTTTAGTTTAAATTAGATTAAAATACATATTTTTAAGCCAAGTATTCACACAACACATCTGATAACCTAAAACTCCAGTTATATGGGATGAAAGAAATATTTTGGCTGAAATAATATGAACAGCAGCTTTGCTAAACTTTCTCCTTTTGATTACTTGTTTCTATCTCAGGATGCCCATCCCAAGGTTACTAGAGATTACGACAGCTCCAGACTGAATCCAAACTCACGTGTGAAGACTTCAGATGACACCAACACTCACAAAGACTTCAGATGATGGCAACTGTACATGAACATGCAAAACTGACAAATATCATCCTTATATTGCCTATAAGGGTAAGTTTGACGATTTTCAACCTGCTTTGTATTATTGCAACGTCTGTAATATCTGTAAATGAACAATATTTACTCTTTCTCTGAGTTGTGTACCTATATGTCCCCTTTTATTTGTAAGCAACACTGCAGGATGATGCAAAAGGAAATGATGAGTTTTGACAAAATGACAAAAAGACACTTTTTGCAGCATAAAAATGAAAAAAAAATGCTGTTTAAAATAAACTTGATATGTCGGAGAAGGAATAAATATTGTTCTTTTACATATGTTACCAACATTGTAACAATACAAAATGGATTGAAAATTGTTGAACTTGCCCTTTAATAATGTTGAAGGATGGTGTAGCACTATGATTTCCACAATGCAGAAAGTGTGGATCCAGTCATTAAAGTGGAATTTACTATGTAAATGTCACAGAATTTGACACATTTTGGATTGATAAAGAAACAATTTTCACTCTGAAAAAGCTAGCAAATTTACAAAATATTGACAAGTAAAAGCCTAAACATAATTATTAGTAGCTTTTAAATAGAAAATTTGAAGTAAAGTTTACTTGGGAATTCCCACTAAATTTGATATACTGTTAAATAACAGTAATTAAATAAAAATTAAAACAGAACTTGTAAATAAATAAATAAAATGGATTTCATAGGACCCTATTATTGTTAAAAATGTAAGTAATTGTTAAATATTGTGTCGATTCAATTGAGAAGACATGCTTTTGAATGATTAAAATTTAAATAAAACTAAACAAGAATTCAAGCAGAAAATAGTGAACCTGTCAAAAAAACAAACAAAAAAAACAACAATTCATATGGCTCTATTTTTCTTTATATATTTAGCTCATCAGATCAAACTTGTATCTTTACGTGACGCTCAACACCTTTAAATAGCACTTGGGTTATTCTACCTGTTAACAGAAACCTCGAATGCAATTAGTCTAACCGAATTGGAGAGAAACCCTTTCAGAGGAGGATAATGTAATTGAAAGTAAACAAATGAGCAGTTTGACTCTGTATTGTTGAGCGTCTGTGTCAGTATGTGAGTTTGAGCTTGAGCTCGTATCTCAGGGGACAGAAATGCAGAATGAAAGAGAGAGCGAGCCAAATTCAATAACACATCCTATTCTTCAGGCCCAACTGCACACAAATCAATGGAAAAAAAAAAACACTGAGGGAACAAAACACAAGAGGGACTTCACTTTCCTCAGGTGTAGGGCGGCTCTACAGATAATGAACCTGGAGATCTGAGTAATGAAATCAACTCTCTGTAAGTGTTTCCTGTGCTGACGGTGAAGGCATTCTGGGAAGAAATGAGCATGTAAGTGCAATTAAAGCTGAAACGCCAATGAAGAACATGCACATTAGATTGAGCCGCTCAAGGCTTCATGTATGCCTGTTATTAGATGTTCCACTATCATCTATCACTTTAACCCACTATTAACCTGCTTTCCTGCAGTCGTATTCCTCTTTCTGTATGGCAGATGTTTGGTAATGCGACTCGTGAATAGTGAATCGTGCACCTGCAGCACATGTGAGACTCGAGATGCCAAAAATGACTGGAAGTTGATTAACGCAGCAGCTGGGAATCGCAGGAGCTCTAATGCATAACTTCATGCAAACTCAGTATTAGAGATTGAAGCATTTGTATATGTGAGCATTTGAGCGTATATTTCAGTGTGTGTAGTGTATGGGAGATTTGGACAAGTGCGGTTTCTATTTATTCGACATTCCTTTGGGCTCCGTGGAGAACCGAAGGGCTTGTAGTTTAATGTCTCTCAGCTGGGTGCTGGATTGAAGCCCACATTAACACCACCAAACACCCTGGAGAACCTCAGCCATCTGCACACCCTCCTAAACTAGCGGCTGAAGGGACGGTTGAGTCCTCAGCCATAAGATGCTCTCAAAATAAAGGTCCTTCATTGGCATTTGTGGATCCATGAAGAACATTTAACATCCATAGAAGCTTTCATTCCACAAAAACGTCTTTTGGAAAAGTTTGTTTAGGTTCAAATGTTCTTCACACTGAGAAAAAAAAAAATAGTTGTTTTAAGAACTCTTCACTAAAAGATCCTTTGGGGAACCAAAAATGGTGGTTCTACACTCTTAAAAATTAAGGTTCTGTGTTGGCATTGATTCCATTAAGAACATTTAAGGTTCTACAGGTTCTTTAGATGATTAGAATGTTCTTCAAAAAAATTAAGAACTGTTCACTTTTCACTTTGGAGAACCAAAAGGAAGGTCCTTCTATGTAATCGCTGTGAGAACCCTTTTGGAGCCTTTGGTTTTAAGAGTGCAGGAACATCTAATGATGATGCTATTTGAGCTTTAAATGTCTTGAATGAACAGAGCAAGCACAGAAAGAGAGAGCTTCATTATATTGCAGTCAAAGTTTGCTTCTGATTTGCATTGTTTTTTTTGTTTTTTTTTTTGCATATTCTGTGCTAGTACAAATACAAAATTTTGAATTATCTGCATAACAAATGGAGTTAAAAGTTGAACTGGAAAAAAAAAAACTACATGGACAAGAATGTGGTATCAAACATTTGTATCCTTTATATCAGGAACATTTCTAACACACACACACACACACACACACACACATATATATATATATATATATTAACATTTTTTTGCATTGACATTACAATTACTCATTGATTTCATTATTTCATTTATTACTATTATTAATTTGTTGGATTGCAGTATTTTTGTGTCAAATTAAAATTGCATAAAGACAGTACTGTAAACACAACCATTCTATCTAAATTATGAAGATTATGTACATTGTTCTTGTTTTTCCATTAATACACTGCAATTCATTCTTTCATTCATTCATTTTCATTTCCTTTCCATTCATTCATTCATTTCCTTTCCATTCATTCATTCATTCATTCATTATTAACATTTATGGTTCCATGAAGAACAGTTGATTCTGGAACTGTAGAACAAGGTACATCAGATCATTAAAATGTTCTTCATGCCTAGGAAAAAAAGAGAGGCTATTTTGAGGTGCTTTATTTTTAAAATCCAAAGCAATTATAATTGTACAAAATTAGCCTTTATTTTCTTAATGTGTATTTTGATTTGGGGGTGAAAAATGATATTAGTTTTGAGATGTCATGCTGTTTGTGTGTGTGTGTGTTGGAATGAAAACATCTGCAGCTGTGGAATGCTGGGATACCGATGCGATCACTTAATCATCTGCAGACACACACATACACATGTTTACACACACAGCCTTTATCTTGTTTGGTTTGCCACAGAGTAAATGCTCATCATAAACGCATGTTGATGTTGGCGTGTGTCCACATCATGGCACGGGAAGTTATTTTGGAGGTTTTTCTCGTGGGTTGCCCATGTCGGAAATCTCTCCGACTCTGTGTAATCTCTGTCAGACACATTCAGCTGTCCGATGCTCTGCTCTGTGAGTGATGCGTGGCCGCAGAGGTCGAGCAGAAGACTCGCTCTGATCACACAGAGTTTACAGGTGTGTGTGAAAGTGTGTTCACAGATTTGCATCATTTCTGAACGTGCCAGACAGACTTCAGTCTATTATGTTGTTTGTGTTAAACCACAAACCCTTCAACAATCTGAGCAGAAAAAGTGCTTTCTGAACAAAATTGTATTTGTATTATCATAGTGTATTATCACATTTTTACTCTCTCTTGTGAAGTCACTATAAGCGATATATACATGCATACATAAATTCACATGTAATATTTATATATAATAATATTTATATATAATATTTATGCATTATATGGTTATATTTTATAAATGTGCATTAATCATATAAAACTGTTATCACAAATGCATTCTTTAAACAATTATAATAGTATATAATTTAAAATATTTAACATATTAATTTATATATAGAGACACACACACCTGTCAAATGAGTGCATGTAGATGTGGTCTCTTTAAAAATCATAACGGAGAAAAGCCAAACCCTTTTTTTACACAGCCATTTTAAATCCCATTAAATAAAATGACTTCTCTTTCATCTCGGCCACTAGAGCTGCTGTCAAATCATCATTTTAACCTTCATCTTCTCAGTAATAATTTTGCTTTGATTCATGTTGCCCTTCATGTGATGATAAGGCCACTTGAGGACACTTTAAGAGCAATGATCCAAACGGTGACGTTGCCAGATATTTTTACGGTACCACTCATGACGTCCATTAAGTTTAGCCTATGTTGCCAGATATTGTATTGACCTGCTTAACCTTAACCTCTGCGACAAAAAGAGAACTTTTTTTCTTTTTTCTTTTTTTTTGTTAATGGGTGTCAGAAGCTGTTCTTCAAGCGGGCATTAACTTTTGCAGGGTAATAGATTATTCATTATACTTAGTCGAAGATCTAATGTTTAGTTTTAAGCTCTCACTCTTGAGTTGGCTGTAAATCAGACAGTTATGTCGCAGGGCTTCCTTTCCAGACAGCAAGTCACAGTGTTTAATATGTCAGACGTGGCTTTGCAGCAACTCAGATGCAAATTATGAATATCAGTGATCTCACATTCAATGAATAGAGAAAATCCATTAAAGAATAACTGTGCGTGATCAAATGCTGTTGAATTTTTGATGAGAAATCATCACAGAGGACATTTACATTAGCAAAGCCACCGGATTAGTGCTGTGAATAGACCGAGACAGAAATAGAGATGTGATGTTTTACAGATGCTATATATTAGTCTACATTCAAGACACATGCGAGCAGCACTCAGTTTAGGGTTGGTATTTTTATTTTTTTGGGGTCTCTTCTCACCAGTATGCATTTATTTGATCAAAAATACAGTAAAAACTGATATATTTTTACAATTTAAAATAATGTTTTCAGTGTGAATATATATTGTAAAATATAATTTATTCCTGTGATCAAAGCTGAATTTTCAGCATCATTACTCCAGTCTTCAGCGTCACGCGATCTTCAGAAATCATTCCAATATGATAATTTGCTGCTCAAGAAACATTTCTGATTATTATCAATGTTGAAAACAGTTGTGCTGCTTCCTTTTTTGTGGAAACTGTGATGCATTTTTATTTTCAGGATTCTTTGGTGAACAAAGTTTCAAAAGAAGAGCATTTATTTGAAATGGAAATCTTTTATAACATTATAAGTGTCTATACTGTCACTTTAATGCATCCTTGCTGTGTAAAAGTATTAATTCCTAAATGTCAATGTAAATAAACTGTTGTTTTTGCACTTGAGTGTTTGAGCTGAGACGAGTGGCTTTGTGCTGATATTCTACACACCAAAGTGTGTTTAGTAAACAACTGAGTATATTTGGACCAAATGTGTTCCCAGAGGTCCCATCGCTATTGAGCGCAGCTTCAGAGAATAAATTTGCTGTTTTTTCATTCTGATCAACAGGAAACTATTCTTTTAAAGTGAAGTTATTAGACCTAAAACAATGAATTGCATAAGCATTCATCCCCTTGTGCCAGTGGATGCATCGTTGGCTTTAAATGTTGAACATCTGCTCATTAATGTTTCCTGATTCTTCTTTGCAGAACATCTCAGAAGAACAAGCTCAGTTTTATTGAGGTCCACTAATAATACATGAACTAGACCAGGGATAGGCAGCGTCGCTCCTGGAGTGCCGATGTCCTGCAGAGTTTAGTTCCAACTCTGAAAAAAAACCCTCACCTGGCTGTAGCCCTAGTGATCCTGAAGACCTTGATTAGCTTGTTAAGGTGTGTTTGATTAGGGTTGGAGCTAAACTCTGCAGGATATCCAGGACCCACATTGCCTGTCCTTGAACTAGACCGATGTCTGAACTCTGAGTTGGACACTCAAACATCACTGATTTCAAGCTGTTCCTATGTAGATTTGGCTTGATGTTCCAGCATCCAGCTGGAAAGCAATTCTTCCCTTGGTTCCAGGTGTCTTGGAGACTCCGTCGAGTTTTCCTTGTGTTTTCCTGCATTCATCTCTCCTCATACGCCTGCAAACGTCCCACAGCGTGACACACCACCATCATAATGCTTCACGGTTGGACGCCGAGTTTCTGATGATGTGCAGTATTTTGTTTACGCCAAACATGTCGTTTCATCTAATGGCCAGAAGGCTCAGCTTTGGTGTGATCCGAGGGCTGAAGCTTGTCCCAGCTGAATGCAGAGGCTCTCAGATGCCTCCTGGCAAACTGGAGCTCAGATGTCATGTGACATTTAACACTGGCCTTTGCTCTGTCGTTGTTTTCACGCTGTGTGAAGCTCTAGGCGTCAGTTGTTGTTGTTGTTGTTGTACAATCACAGCAAGTGAGGTCTGCAGCTCTGTCAGAGTAAATGATCACCGTATCCTCAATGTCACTTGCTTCTTGAGGATGAAATAGCTATTTTAATTATGAATTTAATTACTCCAAAGGTATTGTCATTGACTTGGAAATATTCTTGTTTTCATCCTCTGCTTTGTGCTTTTCAATTACTTTTTTTTTTTTTTTTTTAAATACATGATCAGTATGTGTGTGAGTGTATAATTTAACTACCTTTTTATGAATTTAAATATAAAGTAATTACAATAAAAAATTTATAAATAAATATTAAAATAATGCAAATACTACTATTGAAATATAATAAAATAACGATTATAAGATTATATATAATATTAAATATTCTGTTTTATAAACATTCTGCATTGAACACATTACGATGGAGCAGCAGTGAAGACATCCATATTAAACCACCGCGCACGTCTGGCGGTTCACAACGCAGCTGATTTACGCGCTGTTTATATTCTGTGTCAATGGTCCTAATCGCTTTTGAAAACGGTACTTGAGTTCCTCCAAATCAATAAGCGTTTACTTCCAGATGATTCATTTATCTATTACACATAATGAGAGTATTTAAAAAGCAATGAACAAAAGAGGCTCAGCACACAGTCCACTTCAGATCCAGTTTAATTCAGCCTATTACTAAAACCATTATACACACACACACAACAATAACTCAATGGTATTTCCAGTCAGCACTTGCTTTTTGGTTATTAAGCTGTATTTTATTACCGCTGATGACAATTCTCTCTCTCCGTCTCTTGTCTAGTGATTCAGAGAGATGATTGTGAAATGCGGGATTTTCTAAAGGGTCCGGTCAGACAAAAAACAAAAACAAAAATAAAACCCTGTCATCATTTACTGAACCTAAACTTCCAAACCTGAATGATTTTCTTTCTTCTGCTGAACAAAAAAGATATTTTGAAGAATGTTGACTGAACTGTATTTTATGTATAATCATTTTTATTTCCAACTGTTCTAAATTCATTTGAAACGTTTTTAAATTTCTGGTTTTATTGTTGTGTTTTTTTTTTTTTATGTTTATTTACTTCCTTTTATTTAAAGCACTTTGAATTACCATTGTGTATGAAATGTGCTATATAATATGCTATATAGCGGGGCAGTCGTGGCCTAATGGATAGAGAGTTGGACTTGTAACCTGAAGGTTGTGGGTTTGAGTCTGAGTCTCAGGTCCAGCAGGGATTGTAGGTGGGGGAAGTGAAATAACCAGTGCTCTCTCCACCTTCAATACTGTGTGCACGTGAATAAGCTCACAAAGATGCAGATGAACGTAAGAGTGAGATTTAATAACAAATTAACTCACATGCAGGGAATAACACACTTTACCATAAATGAGAACTGACAAGCACAAAAGGAAAACTGAGGGCTTATAAGCAAGTAACTGGTGAGATAATTAACAACACAGGTGGAACCAAATTAACTAATCAGAACTCAGGCAAACTAGGTCAGGGGAGTGAAGCAAAACGCTATGGAAACATAGAACAGACAGACTTGTTACGGCAATCTAGGTTACTCATTATTTAATAGTGATGGCGAGATGAAGCATTGAAGCTTTTCAGTCAAGTGGTTCGCAAAAGAGTTAATTTGCTCACAATACCACCTTTTGGCCAAAGTCTGAAAAACAAGCAGATACATTACAGATAACCTGATGTGATCTGGTGATGCACTGTATTTTGAGCCAGTTGAGGCTTGGAAATAATGGTGAAGAGAAAAATAAATTTCCACATAGACTAATCTATGAATATAATGTGTATTTTCTAGTGGTATATAATAATTGTATAACATAACTGTGTAATAAATGTATTGGCTTGAAATGAATGGGACTATCAAATGTCTTTGCTCATAATAGTCAGGAAGGGCAAAATGATCAGTCTAAAACTGGAAAGTGGCTGGGTTTAATGGGAGAGGACTGTGAATGTACAAGATTCAAACCAGTCAGGCCAAGCGAGGTCGTTCCTTACTAGTGTTAATGTAAGAACTGTAGTCAGTTTAAGAGTTGATGAAAAGCTAATAATGAATTCAGAAAAATATAAATTTAAATAAAATGTAATTGAAAGGAAACTATGAAAGAGAAAAAAAAATAGGTAGAATTATTAAATTATGAATATTTTACTGCTATTTCAGCCCGAACTCACGGCAATTCATACATATTTTATGAGGTGGCTAATTCGTACAACCTCACTTGTACAAATTCATACAATTTTTAAATCATACGCATTTTACGAGTTTCAATTCATATGAATTTGTACGAATGACCTACCCCAAACCCAGCCCCTAAACTTAGCCGCCACTGGGGTTTAGACAAATCGTACAAATTCATATGATTTTGTACGATTTGTCTAAACCCCAGTGGCGGGTAATTAGCCACCTCGTAAATACGTATTAATTGGTCGTGAGATAGCGTTGGAAATTAAATCCTTAAAGTAAAAAAAAAAAATTTAAAAAAAGGTATCTATAATCTGATTGTGAGCATTTTTAAATGTATAATAATCCAGTTACAAGTACTCAATTTTTGGAATCTGATTACGTAATCCAGATTACATGTAATCAGTTACTATAGGAAAAGTAATGGAGGTTTTAATTGCTTTTCTAGTTGTCTGTGTGCAAGTAAACGTTCTTCATCGTAGGACTGAAGTAAACACGCACAGACGGATCTGGGAGCATCACGTCCAGCAGAGAGATTGGAACAGAATGGAATTTGAAACGTTTTAGCCAAAAATGTTACCATGGCAAAGGTGTTTTTTGCAGAAACGTTTCAGATTTCGTTCCGTTCTCCGGCTTCGGAAAAACGGTCTACTGTCGCGTGGAAGGAGACTCTGGACCGAGCTGATATTTTCCACCAAAACACATTATTGTGATGTTTTCTGCTCTTGATGTGCATGTGTGCGTGTGTGTGTGTGTGTGTGTGTGTGTGTGTGTGTGTAATGCCATGGCATGTTACCAGAGGAATGTCAGTGTGGGAAATCTGAGGAGTAAATCTCTTCCGCTCCGAACACTCCACAGGGATTCGGCCAAAATAGGAGTTTACTCATAACACACACACACTCGCTGTAGGAGTCTGTTCCTGACGATAATGATCATGGCCGTTTCTGTGAGGAGAAAACAATGATGGAGGAACCAGTTTAATTCAGATGTTTAATTCATAACTCTCACAGTCTGAAAAACATCCACATACATCTCAAGCAAACCCCCAGTGATGGATATATAATGTCGCCTCAGGTGAAGAAATGACCTGAAGATCACTGAAACTAGCTAGAAACCCCACTGCATCATCATGGTAGTGAATTCAGCCCGATTAAATGTTCTTCAGAAACGTGTGTTGTGTGTGTTTTCTGTAGGTGGTGTGATGACGAGCGAGTGATGAGCCGCCGTGAGGAATGTCCGTCTGTCTGCTGCTGGTCCTCTTCACACTGACCGCAAACACTCAGGTGAAAACAACAATATTAGCTTTGACTAGACACGCTAGCGTTTAAACCTTTGAGGTTTTTTTTCTTTTTTTTTTTTTCTTCTCCAGTCTCTTCTGCTCAGTAAGGCTGCATTTATTTGATCAAAAATGCATTAAAATCTGAAATATAGCTGTTTTCTGTGGGAATCCGTTGTAAAATGTAATTGATGGCTGTGAACAAAGCTATATTTTCAGCATTATTGCTCCAGTCTTCAGTGTCACATGATCCTTCAGAAATCATTCTAATATGCTGATTTGCAGAAACATTTTGGATTATTACCAATGTTGAAAACAGTTGTGCTGCCCAATATTTCTGTGGAAACTGTGACACATTTTATTTTTCAGGATTCACAGATGAATAGAAAGTTCAAAAGGACAGCATTTATTTGAAATAGAAATCTTTTGTAACATTATACGTGTCTCTTATGATCAATTTATGAATAAAAATATTATTATTTTTTTTAATCTTACTGACCCCAACAATTTGAGTGCTAGTGAAATGGAGTTTATTTTACCTATTGCTGTCAAATTGTTTTGTTTTAAACAAAAACCTGGATAAATTTTGTTTGATTTATGCTTAAAATAAGGAAAACTAGTTTTTGCATCTGAAGTAAATGCATCTTGTATTGAGGATATGCTGTGTTTTCTACTGGAAAGCAAGAGGAAAACTCTGATTATGAACATGTTGCAGTGAGTGTTCATCAGCATACACAGATCTAATAAACGTACTTTTCATTTCTTCTGAAGGAAAACTGAACAAAAGCCTCAGGTCACCTTTAGGTCATTAAATCACATCTGTGTGGAGAGTCATGTCACATTTCTTCATCTGACCCACACTAAAGCATCAGCGCCTTCAGGTTTATTCCCTATGTTTGTTTGCCGTGACCCCAGAGATGTTTTGGCTCGGCTCTTGTGAACTTTTCTCCTTTTGTGGACATCATTATATGAGATGTGATCAGGTTCCTTCTGTGGACGTAATTTGCCTGTTGAAGAAACAGATTTTTATTTAAGAAAACATCATAAAATGAATTTCACCCTCTTAAAAGAATCTAATCTACTTTAACATCAAAGAGGTTTTACATCTTATGGTTCTGTGCGATTAAAACGGCACAATTAGCGCGAGTCAGATCAGAAGAAAGAGGACATTTATCTCAAAGCACAGCTCAGGTACTTTTGAGCTGTTTATGAGGTACACGACCCACGTTTGAGGAAGGATCTGATAAATGCAGAGCATTCAACTGAACGCCAATTAAAATCTTGCAGATTCTTTTTTTGAAGTCTCGTATCAACATCTCTGTGATTTATTTATTTTTTATTTTTGTATTTTTTTTTTTTTTTTTTTTTTTTTTTTTGTTATGGTGAGAAAAATGTTTGATAATGATTCAGTGTCCATGTTATTAAGGAATAATCACTTAAAAAAAAAAAGTTTTACTGAAATAAGAAATGCAGCTCTGGAAACGGTTATTATAGTGAACTATAGACTTATTTATTTTAAAAAAAGAAAATAATAAGAACAAAAAATAAAAATGAAAAGAAAACCACAACAACATTACTAAAACTGTAACAGAAAATATAAAAATAAAAACTGGGAACTAACTGAAATAAATCTGTTTAAGCTGAAGTACTAAAATGATCAAAACTAAATAAATAAATAAATAATAATAATAATAATAATGATAAAAAAATAAAGCTAAATTTATTATAATTATTATTATTATTATTATTATAAAGAACAACAACTAAGGACTAATAAAGAAGACAAAAGCACAGTAAAATTACCAAAACTTAAAATAAAATAAAAAGAACAACAACTATAATATTATATAAACAATATTAATATAACACTGAAGCAAGCAAAACTAGTATTATATTATATTATTATAATTTAATTATGTGTTCATTTGTAGTATTGTAGAAGTGGCTCTGATCCTGTAAATATTCAGTGTTTAAGCTCATGTTTGAAGCGATGTGGTGTTTGTAGGTGTCTTCTGGAAAATCTCTGAAGCTGCTGCAGGAGCAATGGAGGATCTACACAAATGAGTGCATCCAGAGCTTCATCAGCACGCCGCCGGCCGCAGGTCAGACTCGAGACTGCTGGGTAATGTGTGCAGTGTGTGGTACTTCAGCAGCTGACATGTCTCTGTGTGTTTCAGGGCCGGTGTGTAACAGGACGTTTGATCAGTACGTGTGTTGGCCCGATGGATCGCCGGGCACCACGGTTAACGTGTCCTGCCCTTGGTACCTGCCCTGGTACCGGAAAGGTAAGCGCTAAAAAAAAAAAACAAACGGAGTGAAATTTATTCTGTTATCTGTCCAAATGAAATGCATGTTAATGCTGAACTGACTGTGACAAGACAAAGATAAACTAAAGATAAAGATCAAATGCAGCGCTTCAGGACACAGCTGTATCAGCCAGAGAAATATACATAACGCATCCGTGCGTTTTTAACTGCTAGAGATGGAATTAAACATATGCTGTGAGCATTTACCTCTCAGACTGCTGAAATAAATGCCTGCTTTCAGCCGAATGCTGCTCTCTGACCTGCAAACACTGCATACAGACGTTATACGTGCCATACCGGAGCCATTTAAGACATGAAGGCTTTTTAATGACAGATTCCACCAAACTACTGCTCAGCTTCAAGCTCTCAGACGCTCTTGTGAAAGCAGTTTACAGGAGTCTCTAAGACGACAGGAGCACCGTCCTCCTCGCACTCTTCTCTGACTTACACCTAGAGAAATGTCCTTTGTCTCGATTAGACAAAGGAATGAAATCTCCACTCTTAACAGGTTATATCAGCTCATTACCAGCTGTTGAGATGAAATCTGTCACCTAACAAGCATGAATATTTAACACAGAAGAACATGGTAAGATTGCTGCCATGTTAGAAAAGGACAGATGTTATTACGTGGTTATTACAGTTGATTAAAAAAGTTACTTGAAATAAACTCTCGCTGAAATAAATTAAACACTAACTGAAAGATAAAGTTAAAGTTGCCAAAGTAACATCTTATTTTCATTTAGTTTAACTTGATATAGTAAAACAGCTAAGAATAAATACATATATGCTTACATACAAAAACGTATTTACCTGCAAATTTTCATCTGTTTTAGGAATATGGACATGATCTCCATTTATTATAGTAGTATTATTTATATAGTATTTTAGTACTTACTTTTTTAATGAACTTTTACTGTTGAGTTTTCATTTTAATTTCACTTTTAGACTGTATGTGTATATATATATATATATATATAAAAAAAATTACTGTTGGTTTTAGTACTTTAAGCTAGTTGCCAAAGCAACATTTCTAATTAAGTTTTTCATCAGCTATATTTAATGTTAGTTCAGCTTTATTTCAGTTCCCAAAACAGAAACTTTTTGATAGTTTTAGTTTGACAATAACAGCAATGATCTCTTTAATATTCAATGTAGCGTACATGCACACTTTGTATGCAAATATTGTCGTTAAAAAATCAATGTAATGCTAATATGCGAGTTTTCCTGCTGTGTTTGTGTGTTTGAGCAGTTCACCAGGGGTTGGTTTACCGCGTGTGCGGCGCTGACGGCAGATGGGCTCATGGGAAAAACACCAGCGAGTGTGAGCAGGACGACCCTGGACAGGTGAGACACGTGTTCAATGAATTTTTTGAGCGATGCCGCTAACGCTCGGCTGACCTATTTATCTCTCTCTCTCTCTCTCTCTCTCTCTCTCTCTCTCTCTCTCTCTCTCTCTCTCTCTCTCTCTCTCTCTCTCTCTCTCTCTCTCTCTCTCTCTCTCTCTCTCTCTCTGTGTGTTTGTGTGTGTGAAGAAGCAGTACGGTCAGATCCTCAGTAAGTTCAGAGCCATGTACACCGTCGGATACTCGCTGTCTCTGGCAGCACTGATTCTCGCGCTGGCCATCCTGATCAGCTTCAGGTAAACACAGCATCTACCAAACACAAGAACTGTAGATCAGCACTCACTGCAAATTACATGATGAAAATTGAAGCTAGTAGCGCAATCTATTACGTCACACATTTTAGGCAATATAAAATGTCGGATTTCATTTTGATTACTTTTAGCCAATCACATTGATTTGAATAATAATCTTGTATCATATTGATATAAAAATACAAAGAGAAAGACGATATATTCCATTCTTTGTTATCAACAACATGCAGGGAATTAAACATGGTATTATGACAAGGTTTCCTGAACTGGGGCTTTGCAAAGGAACTGTGGATGGTTTATTAGTTGATGGAAGGATTATTTTAAAAATGTTAATAATAATTAAAAAGTTAAATAAGAATAAACTAAACACAAAGATCGTAGTTATTTATTTAAAGTATTGTATTCTCAATTTTCAGTTTAATTATAGCTGCCTGACTAGTGGCTGACCTCTGTGTGTGTACTTCCACAAAACACAAGCGTCTTTTAATTATCTTTTTTAGAATCAAAAAGAAGAGTTAGTGAAAATCAATGAATTATGAGTAATGTACTGCCATTTTGTTGTTAATATTCATCTAAATTAATCCTTACTGGTTGAATGATCTTCCTAATCCTACCCGGACAGCCGAAACAACTTAAAACGCATCTCCCCCATGAACACTTAACAGCATCCAGCTGACTTCTTAAAAAATAAAAATGCATAAACAAAAAACTAATTTTTTCTACATCCCTCCTCCTTTCAGTTTGTACTATTCTGGACAATGATGAAGCTGTATTGCTAGCACTTCTCGTGTTAATGCCTAATGATAAATTGCTTGTTGTATTTCTTTGGACTTTGGATAAAAGCTTATGCTAAATGAATAAAAGTAAATGCAATCAGTCAAAAGCCTATTAAGTAATCATATTGTCAATAAAAGTAACTGTAATCTGATTACAGGTGTTCTGAAATGTAATATTATCTAACTGCGAGTGTTTGATTGGTGCAGTCTGATTACGTAATCCCCATTACATGTGCTGATCACACCGTAATCGTCTGGTTGTCCCATGCACAGGAAGCTGCACTGCATGAGGAACAACATCCACATGAATCTGTTCGGCTCCTTCATCCTGCGTGCCGCCTCCATCCTCGTCAAAGACGCGCTGCTGGATCAGATGAACAGCGCTCAGAGCGGCCCGCATCACTTCCAGGGGCAGCGCTGGGTCAGCGCTCAGGTACACGTCACACTTTATAGTGTGTTTGCAGGCAGGTCCAGCTGAATCCAGATGAAAGCACAGGTGTGCTCAAGGAAGTCTTGTTTACTCACTGTAAGCGTCTCAGATAAAGCTCTTCTGCTCAGAGTCGTTCTGTAAATTACATTGTTTCCTGGCAGACTGTTGATTTG
Source organism: Acrossocheilus fasciatus (assembly GCA_036784905.1). NCBI lineage: Eukaryota > Metazoa > Chordata > Actinopteri > Cypriniformes > Cyprinidae > Acrossocheilus > Acrossocheilus fasciatus. Next base: position 37,635,509 of record CM071938.1, on the reverse strand, counting down.
CATTGTGTAAAGACGGACAATCGGATCGGATCTTGCTGGTTTGCAGTATGCATCAGATCGGGGGCAGGCGATATACCAGCCAAATACTGCCAACTGAACTATATGCATAACTGATAACAAGTTGAAGGCTGATGGAAAAAGTGGAAGACTGAATCCAAATGTGAAACTGAGCAAAGAAATATATGATAGATGTGAATAGAGGCAAATGCTTATCATAGTCAATTAAACAAGAAAATCTGATTGATTGATTGATTGATTGATTGATTGATTGATTGATTGATTGATTGATTGATTGATTGATTGATTGATTCAAAATCAATGCTAAGCAGATAATTTGTATTTATAGTAACATAAATTTGGTCAATTTTGTAAAAAAAAAAAAAGTTTTATTGCAATGTATGTGATCTGTTGTATGTGAAATACTAACTTTTATATACCTGATGATGATGATGATAATAATCATTCATACATACATACATACATACCAGATATCACCAATTTTCCATAACAGTGATTAGAAGGCAACTGGAAAATTAAATTAAATTAAATTAAATTAAATTAAATTAAATTAAATTAAATTAAATTAAATTAAATTAAATTAAATTAAATTAAATTAAATTAAATTAAATTAAATTAAAACAATGTCATTTTTGTGTTTCAGGCTGACATTTGAATAATTTTACTTTTTTTTTTTTTAAGGTTGATATTTTATTTCTTCCAGTTGCTTTCTAATCACTGTTGTGGAAAATGAGTTAGTCTGATATATAAGCTGGTATAAAATTATTTATATCTGTTATGTAGTTTTTAGAATAGAATAGAATAGAATAAGGCTGCAGCTAATGATTGAAAATTAGTTCAAGCAATTAGATGAAAAACTAAACATCATGGGTTTTGTAAATCATTTTTATATTTTACGAATTACAAAACGAGTATCTATTATTAAAAAAAAGTTATTCCACATCCTGGTCAACATTGTGCTCTAACCAATATGCAATTTGAGGACTGTGAAAGGAAATATAGTGAACTTATTTATTTAGGCTATGCTGTGGGCAATAAAATTCACTGTCAATCCTTTTGATTATTATTGATTTTATTGATTAGTTATTGCAGCCCATAAACGTAATTCCATAAAAGTAATTCAGCTTAGTAATATCCATTAGTTTTCCATCTGTTATATCTGTTTTGATAATAATGCAATATTATGATGCACTTTTTGTCCTGTATCACGTCAGACGGTCTGTGATTGGTCGGTGGGCGTCATCAGAGGCTGATTTTGCATGTTGGTGCATGTGTTCCTCAGACGGTGAGCGGTTGCCGTGCTGCGATGGTGATGATGCAGTACAGCGTCATGGCCAACAACTACTGGCTGCTGGTGGAGGGTCTGTATCTGCACAGCCTGCTGGTCATCACCGTCTTCTCCGAGAGGAACTACTTCTACATTTACCTCTGCATCGGCTGGGGTGCGTGAGCCTTCAGCTCGCAATCATGCAGAATTACATCCTTTCAGAAGCTCTTTTGTCTGGGAGTGTTTTTGTAATAATTGAAGTCTGATCTGTTCGGAATTAGCACAAAGAAAGGCCATAAAACAACACTCATTTTCACGCTCACCGCAAGTCGTTTGAGGAAATGTTCAGCCCATCCTGAGCCGATTGAAGCGTTTCTGACGTTAGGTTCAAAAGGCTGACTTTGAAGAAGTTTAAGAAGTCAGCTCAAAATCACTAATGAGCTGAGGAAGCATTTGATTGGCAGACTGACAGTCTGGTGACTTTGTCTCTCTTGTGTTGCAGGTGCGCCGCTCATATTTGTGCTGCCGTGGATGACAGTCAAATACCTGTATGAAAATGAAGAGTATGTTTCCTTTGCTTAACCTTTAACTAACAAAAGAAGTGCTTGGACACCTGCATCACACTTAAAACTGTCATTGCACTAGATGTCAAACATTTTTTACTCAGTGTCTTTGAATCAGCTGGTGTTCTGTTGATTTTAGTGTTTTTTTTTCAAACTGAACTGATGTCTTTTTGTCAAGTGTTGACTTGCTTTATTTGGGTTTCTTGAAAATGAATGCCACTTAGGTTCATATAGAGTATGTAATGCAGTAACATTCAGGTTTTATTTTGTGACTGAAATGTCCAAATACATTTTTGGAGTTACTGTATGTAAGCATGCATAGTGTCCTGATTTATAAAAAAAGATTTTTAGTAGATAACTTAGACTGAAAAAAATTATACTTTTTTTTTTTTAAGGTAAGTGATTACAAACAATTCATTTTAGCTACATAAAAAAAAAAAAAAAAAAAAACTAAATTTGTTTATTTAAAAGTAGCTAAAATAAATTGATTGCAACCACTTACCTTAAAAAAAAAATAAAAAAAATTCAATAAATCATTTTTGTTCAGTGTAAGTATTAGTATTCATGACAGCAGGATTATTATTGTTAACTGAAACTAAAACTATTAAAAAACATTTATGTTCCTTGAAATAAAAAATAAATAAATAAATATATATTTATAAGATTTAAGATTATCTAAATATATATATATAATAGTATAATATTTGATCTTTATTATATATGCATGTGTGTTAGTGCTGTTAAATGATTAATCACGATTTTTTGTTTACATAATATATGTATGTGCTGTGTATATTTATGTATATATAAATACACACATGCATGTATGTATATATTTCAGAAAAATGTTAAGTTTATATATTAAATACATTCATATAATTTATATTATAAATAAATATAAGTACATGTAAATATTTTCAAAATATATACTGCATGTGTGTATTATATATATATATATATATATATATATATATATATATATATATATATATATATATATATATATATATATATATATATATATATATATATATATATATAATATACACAGAACACACATAAACTTTTGCAAAAACTTTTATTTTGGATGCAATTAATCGTGATTAATCATTTAACAGCACTAATATATATGATTTCTGTACATAATAATAATAATAATAATAATTGTAATATAATAATTCTATATGATAACTGTACATATATATCAAATATTCCACATCCTGCCCAGTTTTGTCCTCCAAACAATGTACGATTTGAGGCCTATCAAAGCAAATATAATGAATTTAACCCTAAAACGCATCTGATACATGAAACCCTGCAGGAGCTGTACAGTAAATCCTGATGTGCTGACGGATATGGAATGAGTTTGTGTGGGATCGGCACAGATACAGGAGGAGAAAAGCATTGGACAGTGAGACTATTAGCTCTTTATGAGCTGTTCACATCTCTGATCTCCCCAAACGGTCATGTTCTGACTGAGAGCAGGTGAAAAGAGTCATAAAGCGGCCCATTGCTCTTAAATAATACACACTGATATGAGAAACTCTTACACGTGTCTGAACTGGTGTGATCTCATTAGTATTCATGGGTATTTGTGTTTAAAGGGCAGTTGGTTTTAGTCAATGTATTGATAAGTTCTGGCCTAATGTAGACCTGACGAGCCTTGGGTGACTTTAGACACACCCCCTCTCCCTCTGCACCAATCAGGTGGTCTCGTGATGATGATGAGTTGGCGGTTGAGTAAAAGATTGTCTGAACGCTCTGCTGTTTCTATCATCACGTCTTTATTTGTTTTTTCTTCTTCCCTCCCTGCGGTAAAGCAGAGAATATAATTCCCTCTCTTTTATATGCCTTTCTGTTTATTGTTTGAGTTTAATTTGATTCTTCAGTGGCACAACATATTTCATAACCCACGGCTGAGTTTGTATAAGTTTTAGTTTCCTTTTGGTTTTCTTCTTTGTTGTGGACTGTGACAGCATTAATGCATTTATAACTTTAAAAGTGCAAGATTTAAAGAAAAGAAAAAATCAAGTTTAGTGCAAATTAAGGTCGATTACAATTGAAAATTGTTGACTACTTGGCTGCTGGTGGATAATTGGCAAATTGTTGTGGCACATTGTTGTTTCAATTAATGTCGACTTTCCCTCCTTTTCTTTGAAAAAGAAGTTAATCTGTAAAATTTGGTTTACAGTAAGGCACAATGGAAGTGAATGGGGAAGATCCATCAGCCTACTCAGTAATAACAAGAGTATAGCCACATGACATGCACAATGTGTCAGCATGATTTTAGTCTGATCATTTTTTGTGTAAAGTTAAATTCATCTCTGTTTCAGTGAAGATGCAATGTCATTAACCATAAAACATTTAAACAGATTTAAACTATATTACAGCTCAGATACACAAATAAGTTTTAACAGATTAATAATTACAAGTACATCTAATAAATGGACGTACGTTTTATAAAATTACCTGCTTTTAAATCGTACAAAAAAACGGCCCCATTGAAGTTAATTTATGAAGCACATTTAAAAACAAATTCTTTACCTAAGTGATGTACAATCAAGACAAATACAATAAATGCAGAACAGAAAAAGTTAAATAACCTATTTACTAAAACTAATAAAATAAGAATAAGGGAAAAGTCAAATGGAGGAAAAAAAATACCAAAGTGTTGTACAATCAAGAAAAAACAATGTTTGCATATGTATGTGATGTGTATATTTATTATGTATATATAAATACACACACATGCATGTATATATTTCAGAAAAATATTAAGTTTATATATTAAATATATTTATTTAGAATATAAATTATATGAATATAAATATAGACGTAAGTATGTGTAAATATTTTCAAAATATATACTGCGTGTGTGTGTGTGTGTGTGTGTGTGTGTGTATTTATATATACATAATACATATACACAGAACACATGTTATGGAAACAAAAACTTTTATTTTGGATGTGATTAATCGTGATTAATCATTTAACAGCACTAATAAATATATGATTTCTGTACATAATAATAATAATAATAATAATAATAATAATAATTGTAATAGAACAATTCTATATAATAACTGTACATATAAATATATCAAATATTTAATAATCCCACGAATGCTGTTTGCTGTTTGATAATAATGAATAGACATGAAGTTCTGCTGTACACAAAGACTTTCACATGACTTCATGTACCATTGTAAATTCAGTCTAGATTTGACGGACTTCTAAATAAATTTGCCATTTATAAAGTCTTTCTTGAACTGAATAAATTAGAGTCCTGGTGAGGGATTATTGAACGACACAGAACTCAAACGCTTCCAGTCCTGCATGTCTACCGAGCATTCAGAACCATTTGTGAAGGTTTAGACATTTATATTGTACAAAAATGTACAAAAAACTCTGAAAACTAATGAGATCACAGTTTGAACAGATGTTCACAGGTGTGTGAGTGGGAGTTATTAGAATTGGTTATTAAGACACTGAGGAAAAAAATTCAAATGACAATAAAGCAGATCATTGCCATGGCAACACTTAATTAAAGACACACGCTTCTTTTACTTGGACAATTAATCAGTGCTCAGTTTAGGAAAAACAGAAACACACTCTCACACACACCTTCAAGTCAATATGAAGTCTAAACTCACTCTGTTTACTTGTTTCTTGACTTACTGTCAACTATTTCTCAGTAATCTTTCATCAAAATACAATAAAACTCGCTCTGCCTCTGGAAGGGCTTTCTATCTCACTATACGATCAATTCTTGATGAATAAAATAAAATCATGCGCTTCAGATTTATGTTGTTTCTCATTAAATTCTGAAAATGTCACATAATGTAACTGTATATGAAAAATGGGTTGCAAAAAGCTTTCCAGGTTGACTATAAACACATAATTGAATTCCTTGTGTCACCAGTGTTATGAAAAAAATGAATGATGCATTAGGTTTTTAACTGTTTGACGCAGTTTTCATGTTTAAATGGATGGATTATGATATTTTGTCATATGCAGATGCTGGGAAAGGAATATCAACATGGGCTATTGGTGGATCATCCGTTCTCCCATTCTGTTTGCGTATCTGGTAAGAGACTCGCACACAGATTTAAGGCCTGTTATCATCCACACGATATTGTTCTTCTGTTATGAATGTGCAATGAAGTTTCGTCATCTCCCACTTTAAAGGGGTTATCGGATGCCCATTTTTCACAAGTTGATATGATTCTTTAGGGTCTTAATGAAAAGTCTGTTACATAGTTTGGTTAAAAATTCTCAATGGTAGTGTAAAAAAAAACCCCACCTTTTTTAAACCTTTCAAAAACAGCTCTTTTCAGAGAAACCTGTTTTGTAGCATTTTCGTTTAAATGTTAATGAGCTCTGCTGACCCTGCCCCTCTCTTCCGAGCTGCTCTCTGAGGGACTGTTTACTTTAGCCGCATTTCTCGTGAAACTTGCTAATTAGCACATTAGGAAAGGTGAATTGCAAAGATTCATTAAAAACCCTTATATATACTCACTTCTTCTGTAGATGAAGCTGGATCACGAATGATTCGTGCGAACATAGACACACTTAGGTAGATCAGGGGGCGCATTCCCTTCAAAAACAAACGGAATCCACTTCGTCTTCAGCAGCTCAGATGTCGGGAGTAAATGACATCTGCTATATTCATTATTACATCCAACAACAGAACGCCTCAATCGCTTAATCTGAGACATCTTGTCTTCCCATGCACCGGAGTCGACACAATGGCGGACAGCTCTCAGCTCACTCAGGGCGGGTCTAAGGTTAGACGGCCTTGTCAATCAACTATCGTGGGAGGGAGTGGCCTGTGCAGAACTATGTCATTCTGACAGGAATCTCAGAACAGCCAGATTTCAGAAAGGGAATTTTAAAATTTTATCATTTTATTATAGGATGGATGTGTACACACACTTCCAACACACATTTATGTTCAAACAACTTGTAAAGTGAATTTTGCATCAAAAATGATGACCCTTTTAAATGTTCATGCCGATTCCATTGTGACTGGCTGTCAATGTGATTCCAACTATATCATCCCTCTGTGGTGTGGAATTTGCTGTTCTTTGAAAGTTTGAATGATTTTTAAAACTACATATTTATCGTTACGTCGTCCTTGACGTGAATGGACCATTACAACTTATCTCATTCAATCCATTTCAAACTGAACCCAGCTAATAATTTTTGGTTCCCAAGAATGTCCCCTGTTGGCTAGCTAGGAAAGTTTTCTTAACGTAAATAGAATGTTCCCTTTAGGTTAGGGGAACCTTCTGGGTAGGTTATAAAAATAATACTAAAAATAACCTACAGGGAATGCTCTCTTTAGGTTATTTAAAAAAAGAACCTACAGGGAACATTCCTAGAACGTTCTCTAAAAATTAAACCTAAAAATAACCTGCAGGGAACGTTCTTATTTGGTTCCCAAAACAATAACCAAATGGGAACCATATGAGAACGTCAGGGGAACGTTCTGTGTTTGTTGGTAAAGAACCACAGCCTCGAATGACAACAAAACTGTTCGTCACTCATCTACGCAGAAGATCCTGTGTGTGTTACATATGGATGGGCTGGAGTATTGAGATTCAAGCAGTCTCTAATATGATTCTGCATTCGCTTGCTCATATTATCCAAGGGCGCGTTTGTTCAGCGAGCGCCTCGGGCTCAGGAACACTTTATGACCTCCGCTCGTCACTGAGCGTTTGTTCTGCGCACTCATCGACACACAGAAAAATGCTCTGGGGGCTTTACAAAGTAATAAAGACAATCACAACAGAAATTGTGGTTCTACACAAACTAAATGATTTATTTCAAGAGTCCCATTTGTTCTGCTCTTGTACCATGTTCTGATATAAAAACTGCTTCAGACACCAGACTTTTGAGCGATATGTGAATCTATGATTTCTGTTTTCAGAAAAGTATTTGGAAAACAATGTTGATATAACTTGGCTAATGAAGGATGCATAATTAAATGCACCTTCAGTTATTTTTATTTTTCTTAGCTGTTTTAGAGTATTTAAGCCTTAATTAATTTTTTGCATTCAAGCTTTTCATAAATTAAGTGTACATTTGAAAAGTGTTCAAAAAATCTATACAACAAATCATCAGCTGTTCAAAACTGAAATTGTCGGATCTCAATTGCATTTCTCTTGTCTCTTGTGTTTGTGCAGATCAATTCAATTATCTAAAGTCAGTAAGAATGAAATGTAAGAGAAATTCATCAGGTTGATGGTATAACAGTGGTTTGTTTTACTCACTTATTGATTTGTGTTTATCACAATAATTCTGGTCAGGTTTGAGAAGTTTCGCAGAACAGAATGGAAGCTTTATAAAGTCAAAATAGAGAGATCCCATTAATGTCTATGTGAGGATTGTGATAACGCTTTACACTTTGACATGTCATCATGTACGGTAATGAAACAGAGATATTGTGGTCATTTGAATGACACACATCACATCAATCCCAGAGATTATAACCTCTCTCTCTCTTTCTTTCCTTCTGGAATAGATTAATTTCATTATATTCATTCGTATAATAAAGATTCTGATGTCCAAGCTGAAGGCGCATCAGATGAGATACACCGACTACAAGTTCAGGTAAACACTGCCGTCTTTTTTTTTTTTTTTCCATGCAAGCAGAGCTCATGCTCTCATTAAATGTGTGTTTCTCTCTCTCTCTCTTCTCCGTTCTTCTCAGGCTGGCCAAGTCTACGCTCACACTGATTCCTCTGCTGGGAATTCACGCCATCCTCTTCACCTTCGTCATCGATGAGTCTGTGCCGAAGGAGTCTCTTCTGAGGCTTATCCGCCTCTTCTACGACCTCCTGTTCAGCTCCTTCCAGGTCAGAGGGCAAAGGTCACCCGCCCACCATCATCATCAGATCATATCAACCAGAGTGCTTAAAGAGATGCTCTCTGAATGGATTGTATCTTCTGTGAGATGATGATAACAGATGGTTGAGGTTCATGTGTGTTGTTGTCTGTAATCACAGGGTCTGCTCGTGGCTATCCTTTACTGCTTCGTCAACAAAGAGGTGAGAGATATGTCTCTTTTTTAAAAAGCATTACTTAAAATCACAGCTATACATGATCTCTAGCATCTATAAGTAGCAGCTCTCAACTAGTTTTGCCTATAAAACCCAGTTGTACATTGAACTTGATCAGTGACCTAAGACCATTGTTATTTTAGCATCAGTAGTATAGATTAGACATTTCCTTGCAACCTTATATGAAGTATTATGACAAAATGCATTATGAAGAAGAGTTGGACCTGTTCTGAAGGTGCATTAGAGCTAACATTAGCATCATGCCTCATAAGTCAATTTAAGAGATAAATATTACACTTTTACTCAGAACTCACTTCAAACCACCATTGATTGTTTGTAATAACTTCCTTTTGTGATCACAAGTGGAATTTGATCGTTTACTGTTGTTAAAATATGCTATTTATAGCCTTTTATATCGCTGCACAAATGAGCATTTCAGATGTACACATTCATCTCAAGAAAATCACATACAAATATCCTATCGTAATCGTGTTTTTATTATCTAATATAATCTATAGTGGCTGTTGTCATGTTTATTTCTGCTGCTCTGGCTGAAACTCATGTTGTTTGTGATGTTACAACCGCCTCTCGGTTCTTAAGTTGCCAGGGATACATTCCAAGTAAAAGGATCTATTTTAATTTTTATTTGTCTATATACACCTTGGGCAGCCACGGTATATTATTAAATTAGCCCAAAAAACTTCAACCCACTGCTCTGTAATTTGTGCCGTTACCCTGGCAACACTGGTTCGCTGTACCCTCATCACAGAATGACAGATAACCTTTCGCGCTGCGATGATGGGAAGAAGTTGGAGTCAAACCTTATCAAATGATTAATTTGCGTTAAAAAGATATTAACGCGTTAATTTTTTGATTAATCGCATGCGTTAACGTTGACACCCTTAATATATATATATATATATATATATTCAGTTAACATGTAACATTTATTTTATGGTTTGTTTTAGTAAACTATTATAAACTTGCCCAAAACAGCAGCAAAATTAAAAAGAAAGATAAAAGGCAATAGGTATTAACATAATAGGCAGTATATGAAAATGTATAATTTTAGAAAACATAAAATTATTATAAAAAATTTAACTCCATGACAGAGGAAATTTGCACCAATTTACAGTACTGAAATTCTTGTGGAGCCTTGCATGTTGAGCATGAACGTGCCCTTTTTTCATATTTATTGCATTTGATGCATTTTTCACCTTTTTATTTAATTTTGGTCACATCGCTCTTGCTGTGAATAGTCCTGTGACTCAATAGTCTCTGTTTCTTCGGCTCTCCAGGTCCAGAGCGAGATGCTGAAGAAGTGGAAGAGGTGGAAACTAGGCAAGGACATTGAGGAAGAGTACCGACACACCCACAGCCAGACGCCCCATGCCAAAAGTGGCAGCATGGTCCCGGTGATGACCCACGAATGCCCTGAAACCCCAGAGCTGGCGGCCATGACCTCGGCAGAGTCCCAGCGTCTGGTGACGGGCCTTCAGAACGGAGTGAGCCGGACCCGGGGCCGTGCGAGGCTGCAGTTGACCTCCGAGCCACAGGAGGGTGCTAGTAACTGCAGCTCTCTGACAGAAGACATTTGTCTGGAAGAGCGTCCCCTCAACAGTGAGTGCTCGACCACGGTGACAGAAACCAATGTTTGAGGATTGTGACGCTGACGGCTGTTCTTAACACTAATGGATCAATGGAGATGATGTTACATTCCAGATATGGTCTTCATGTTTCCAAACAGGCCTCTATCATAAGAAAGCATGGAGATGTGGATCTAGTAACCTTTAAAAAGAAACCGCAGTTATCTCCTGAGTTGGTAAATTACCAAATAGTATTATTTATTAGTGCCTTCTTAAGTTGTGGGTACATTTACCGCTGCTTGGCAAAATTTTGCAGCTGAAATCCAGTTATTAAAAGTGCTGGGGAAAGTTACTTATAAAAGTAATGCATTACAATTACAATATTGTGTTACTCCCTAAAAAAGTTATTTTGTGTTATTATATGTGCTGGGCTTGTTTGTTGGTTTTTATTATGAAAAAAAGGCAAATGTAAAAGCCTTTTAAACCAAAAGTGAAATGAATAAGCTTCAGGCTAAAGGAAATGTAAATTCACATCTATACAACAGAGGGCGCAGCTCAAACAAACCTTTCTGCTCTGTTGCCATTCTGGATTGCATGAAGAATAGGATGCAGCAGAAGAAAGTTCGACACTTTGCGATTTTAAAAAAAAAGAAAAAAAAAAAAAGAAAAGCTAAACACAAATATTTATCTAAAGTTATTTTTTTTCTTGTTAGTATGGGTTTTGAATTGGATCATCGGAGGGCAGCAGATTAAATACATTAAAATACAGTACATGATATCTGTGTTATTTAACATTTAATTATTGCAGGTTTGCAAAATATTGTGAGTTTGTATCTCACGGCTTTATTCATTTTGAGGAATACTGAATCTGGTTTTGTGCAAGTGTGATGAGTAGGGCTGGGCGATATATCTCATGCGATATGCATGCGCATCTCGTCAGTAAAGCCGGTTCCTTGATTAGCGGTAAATCTCCATCACCTGTTTTCAAATGGAGCGGCATTTAATAAAAAGACCTGTAGTTCACTGACAAGCTACGCAATATCGTGTTCATTATCGAAGGCGATTCATCTGCGATAATGAATGCGATATTGCGTAGCTTGTCAGTGATCTACGGCTCCATGTATTAAATGCCGCTCCATTTGAAAACAGGTGATGGAGATTTACCGCTAATCAAGGAACCGGCTTTACTGACGAGATGCGCATGCATATCGCATGAGATATATCGCCCAGCCCTAGTGATGAGTAAATGCATGCTCACATTTAGTCGAGAACTGGGTTACATATTTGATAAAGTAACCCAGATATTTTCTTGTAAATTAAAAAGTAAAGCATTACTTTACTAGCTACTTGGGAAAAGTAATCTGACTGTGTAACTTGCGTTACTCGTAATGTGTCTTACCTCCAACACTGGTCATTAAAATTGGAATCCACGAGTTTCACATGAGTGTGAAAAAGTTGCGCTGATGTCGCCTTATATTTAAGTAGGTCACATTAAATTGCTGCGTCGTCCAACAGAAGAGTCTTCTGTGTGAGCTGTGCTTCATACGTTGTTACACTGTTGACAACAGACAATGGACGTTTTTTGGCTGGGTTTTTGGCTTTGACCAATTATATTTACTTTTATGCACTTAGTAGATGCTCGTTCCTATTGAGAGAAGCAGAGAGGGTGAAGGGTCTGGAAAACGTCTTCATGCCTCTCTGTGAAGGAACGGCAAGGCACTGCTCATTCAATACCAATGAAAACAGTTGGTTATTTACCCACTCAGGAGTTAAAAACCCCTTTCATTGTGTTGCCCTTTAAGAAATGCTCACCAAAACATCTCACACTGGCAGGTAAGCTGTGAGCATCCATAATTCAGTTCCATTTCTACTGAACACTAACCACGGACATAAGAAAAGGAAACTCATCGCTTGCTCAACATCAAAACACCTGAGCTTGATGTTTCATGTGGAGTGTTTGGTTGGTATTGTGACCAGGTGCTTTAATAAATGGTGTCAAATTCAAGCAGATCCTCAGTGGAAGCTTTTAAAGTGACAGTGTTCACTCGCTATATGTCTATCCACACACATCACTGGAGTGCCATTCAGACTACCCACAATTCATTGGGACAAAAAAAAAAAAAACAGCTCAACTGAGAGCTCAGGAATGATCTTTATGGTTCCCTTGTGAGGCTTTTTGCATTGTGCAGGATCTCTAACAGCGTTCCATTACTTAAACATGACATGCTTAATCATTCTGTATTTGGGTGAAAATTGTTTTTCAACGCAAGACTGAAACAAGTCTCTCTGTTCATGATGCATTATTTACCGAAGCAAACCACAAGGTACGAGAGGTTATGTTATGAATATACATTGATAATAATGATAATAATTATTATTATTAATTATCAGTATTGCTTTTATAGAAGAAATACTACCTAATAAAAATAATAAGGATGCAAAATCATATTTTAGTGTCACATGCCATCTTCTGGCTTGAAGATGTAGTCCATGATATACCAGAATGTTGCTATGCACCAAATAAGCAGAAATGCAGTGATTTGAAGAGTAGGTGTTTTCTGTCATAGCTGTTTTTATATAGATTTATATAATGCATTGACTAATCAAAAGCAAAAAAAAAAATTCTTCAGTTTATTAGAATCAGTTAAAATACTGCTAATCATTTCAATTTTTATGCTTATAAGGTTGACACTGAAAAGAGGAAGTTGATTTAGTTAAAACCCAACCACTAAATCTCAAGTGACTGTGTATCTACGACCAAGCTTCAGTAACATATTAATAATGCATCATAAACACAGAGCTTCGTATGGAGTCCTGGACGTCATGTGATTGTAATCTGCGTCATTTGAATTTTTTTTTTTTTTTTTTTTTTTGTGCTTTGTGGAAAGCATTTGTATGGGAGAGTTAAACTGTGGTACATGTGTAAATCAATTTTGTTATTGCCTGCAAGAACAAGAAGTAAAGAGGGAGCAAAAAAAGATGTCGAAACTGAAAGGAAAATTGTCAAAATAAAACTCCCCGAGTCTGCTTGTTTAGTCTGTTGTGGATGGCTTTGATTTACTGTAGCCTGATGACTTTCTTATGGAGATCTCTGGGAACTCGTTGAAGCCACTGTGGACCACTGCGGCTCCATAAATCACTCACAACACACACTCGGCCATTATTACCACTGCAAACATCCAAATATCACCCATCATGCATTGATTAGCCAAGAACAAAGCAGCTTGATCAAAAGTGTTAAGTGAATGTGCAAATGTGCAGTAATCAAAGAGAGCCTGTTTGTGTGTGTATTTCTCTATATTTATTAGGGGCGTAACGGTACGCGTACCGAACCGAACGGTTCATGGGCAAATTCCAAATGGAAGTGATCATCCCTATACCCTTGGAGTGGGGACTTTGGAGTGAGCAGGGCACGTGCATGCCATTATGTAGTCATTTGGAATGCACTTGGCAAAGGGAGAGACGTAATTTCATCATTATCTTCAGCTGGGATGTTCCCGTGACAATGCAGCACGGTGTGCATCAGTGGATATAACAAAGAGTGAAAAATTTAGGGGGGGGTCTGAATACTTTCTGTACCCACTGTATGTAGGTAGGTATGTACGTAGGTAGGTACATATGTCTGTACGTCTGTCTGTCTGTATGTCTGTAGGTCTGTCTGTCTGTATGTCTGTAAGTCTGTTTGTCTGTCTGTCTGTACGTCTCTCTGTCTGTACGTCTGTAGGTCTGTCTGTACGTCTGTCTGTACATCTGTAGGTCTGTCTGTACCTCTGTCTGTATGTCTGTCTGTCTGTACGTCTCTCTGTCTGTACGTCTGTAGGTCTGTCTGTACGTCTGTCTGTCTGTACATCTGTAGGTCTGTCTGTACCTCTGTCTGTCTGTCTGTCTGTACGTCTGTCTGTCTGTCTGTACGTACACTTTGTATGTAATAAAGGCCTGCCCAAGTGAGGGATGTACCTATTATTCCTCTTTAATTAATTCTGTTCTCAGGTCATTTGCTGTAAGCACATTTTCTCTCTCTCTTTATGATGCAGTAATTTCTGTTAATGAGGCCAACATTTCATGTATGTTTCAGCGTACTGCTCGAGCATATGGTCTGATCAAAGCCCTTTCCCATCACAGAGCCAGACCTCATGTCCTGACAAGCGTTTCACAAGCCCACCGTCATCATTTCCACAGCATTTCTTTTATAGCCCTGAATGGATCATTTGACGGTGAATGACTCTGAGATTGTAATTGTGTGTAATTTTCAAAAGATTCTGATATATTCCCTCGTGCAGTCAGACTGCGGCTGCGGACACGGCTCAGATCCTTCACTTCATTTACCGTGGTGCTTGACACAGCACATCTGATTTCAAATGGTCCTATTGCAATGGAACCTACAGCGCTGTGCAGTTTAACAGAGCATTTCTGTAGTCAAGCAAAGAGGTTCAAAACATTTGAAATATTCTTAACATGAAACTCTGAACACAAACTTCAGACTTAGCAGTGGTTATTCTTAGACTTGGTTATTCAGCTTTTGTTGTCATATACAGTAGTTAATGAATTTTACTTTAGCCTTTTATGATAAATTTATCTTGGGAAATGTATTTCTAAAAATACATTCTAAATTATGGAAAGTTCTTATAACTTTTAATATTTGATATATGTTGTCTTAATGTGGAGAAAACATCCTTATGTTGTTTGTACTTGATGAACATTCTAAGAAACATTTTATTTTATTTAAATTAATGAATTTTAAAGATGTAAAAAAAAATAATAATGTTCTTGTAAATTGTAATATGTTCAAATAATGTTAGTGGAATGTAAGAGACATTTTTGGAACCTGTATATAACATTAAAATCACAACAAGAAAACTGGGCATTTTAATAAAAATAAACATTCAAATAACATTTTGGATGAAATAAAGTTAGTAGAATGTTGTGAGAAATGGTTTTGTAATCTTCAAAAACGTTATAATCATGACAAGAAAACTGGACATGTCAACGCTTTTCAAAAAATGTTTCTTTTTTTTTATATATATATATAGTTTGTTACCTGGGTTAATGTCACATCATCAGATTAGATTTAAAGAGCAAACGATGCAAATATAAGGATCAGAGCTCACAAACTGTGCTAAAATCTAAATCTGACTAAATGTATCTATTTAGGATCGTCTTAAATAATAAAAAATAATTTATTCATTGGATTTTTAATATAAAAGTTTTTGCCTTTAAGAAATTAATAAGCTTGTACTTTTGAGAAATCTGCTTCAAACGAATATATAAGATTAAAACTCCAGTAGTCTAATAAAAACAGGTTTATTTTACATTAAGCGGGTCGCCTCGTGGAGGCTGATCACCAGTGTTCGGGAGTAACTGTAACATACCGGAATTACGTAATTTAATTACAAATGCAATTGCAATTGTAATCTGTTACAATTACTGAGGACAAAATGTGTAATTAAAGTTACATCTGAATATTTTCACACACATACAGATTTGATGGATTTCTTTCCCAAATTGCATTGACTGCTCTAAAATATGAGGAACCAATGTTTCAGGAGTTTTATTTCCTATTTGGTTTTATCTATAGCCTAGGCTTTTTTTTTCCCCAAGCCATGCCATTGTTTCCTATGTAAAGATTTGATTTCAAAAACAGTATCATAGATATTATATATTATGATTTTAAATCTGTATTTAAACTCAAGAGCGATCTCAAAATAAAAAGAGGATCTAAAGTTTGATTTCGTGGTGGTCATTCATTAAAATTAAATTAAAATCTGACAGTAATCATTGTTGAGTATGCTACTACTGTAAAGTTAACCCTGCCTGCTTTAAATGTTTGAAAATGATTAACAGTTGAAAACATTCGCCAGAAATTTAGAAAAGTAATCAAATGTAATAATTTACATTAATAAATTGAAATAGTTACACTACTTATTACATTTTAAATAGGGTAACTTGTAATCTGTAACCTTCCAACACTGCTGATCACATGACCAGCTAGATAGACTAGCTAGCCCATATCCTACTGCTGGAAAAGTCCCAGTATAATGCCTCCGTTATCGGACCGACACCTTCACTTGTGGAATAAATTATTCATGTCTGAATGTGAATTCAGACATGAATTATTTTCTACATTTGCAGAAAATATTTGCTTTTCCGTGAAGCCCCAGACCCTGCCGTATATTGTAAATGTCCAAAGGTTTACTGTATAATAATGAACTTAAAATGTAAACAACATAAGTCGTATGACCTCATTTTTATAGCTCAGTACGTGTGTATGTGACACAAATATCTGAGATTGTTATGTTTTAAACCCCCATTTGCCGACTGATTTATTGCCCGGTTCTTATCGTCCGTCCGCACAGAGCTGCATAAACAAACTCCAACTGACTCTCATTTCTCTCGTGTTTGCTCAACGATTTGTCAGTGTTTATGCAGTGTTTAATTGATGACAAACAGTTTGTTTGGCCTGTGGCTCCACATAATCAAGCGAACGTGTGTGATAAGGCGTGTGTGTTTATAATCATACGAACATAAACATGGACGTGAGGAGGACCGCGCATCAGCGGAAGTCACACAGGGATTCATAGAAGTTGTTTATTGACATTGAGCTGGAGGTTTTAATTGACAGATATTCTTCATTTATCTCATTTGCTCGGTGAATGAACAGAAGGGGTGAGTCTTTCTCTCTTTGGCTCTGTTCCAAACCCAACCTGCCTTGACTAGATAGAGAGCAGCCTTCTAAAAGAGCAACCTAACTGAAATAGATTGTGTAGTAAGAGACAGATTTAAAAACTGTACGTAGGAAGCGACATGTAGACGCATTAGCATGCTAAGTTACAGTAACGATCTAATACAGAAGTAAATTTTGATAATTGATTTTAGGTTATTAAAAATTTCCAAATAGCTTGAAATGCAGCTTATGCAGGCAGCCGTTTGGAAGAGAGCCGCTCTCTGCTTCCTGTGCTGGTGCTCAGATAAGAGACGCTTTAGCGCTCATTTTCTCTCTCTCTGTAGTCCTGTAATGGCTATGATTTAAAGTCATCCAGACACTCTGCATCCCTGCTCCCATCACACACTTCACCAGCTCACTCAACGACAGAGAGAACGTGCTAGAAATGGATGAGAAAGCAAAGACAGGTCACAGGAAGCGTCTACTTTTTCATTCACATTTTGAATGTCTGTCAATGGTGGAAGGTGTTTTTTCTCATTTTCAGTTCAGCCTGATGTGTACAGTTTATCGACATTACAAGCCTCTCACTATGACAAGCATACAACAAGAAAGGGTACAAAATTATTTTAAAAAAAAAGCAAAATATTAAGCATTTTGAAATGAAATGAAATATAACATTTACATTTAGTCATTTAGCAGACACTTTTATCCAAAGCGACTTACAAATGAGGAAGCAATCAAAACTAACAAAAGAGCAATGGGTTACACTTTATTTTGATAGTCCACTCTAGACATTCTACTAACTATAAGTAACTTTGTAACTACATGTAGTTGCGAATTCATGAGAATCAGTTGACATGTCTGCTGACTCTCAGTAGCGTAGGTTTAGGGTTAGCAGAATAAGTTGACATATACATGCAAAGTTTCTGATAGTCCGTATGTAGTATGTTGTGGACCCATTAAAATAAAGTGTTAGAAGATATTAAGCAGACAGTCTACTAATACTCTAATGACTGCTAGTTGACATGTAGTTGCAAAGTAACTTACTGTTAGTAGAATGTCTAAAGTGGACTATCGAAATAAAGTGTTACCGAGCAATGATATGCAAGTGCTATAACAAGTCTCAGTTAGCTTAACAAGGTACACATAGCAAGTTTTTTTTTTTTTTTTTTAATAATTTTTTAAAGAATAGAATTAAAATAGAGAGTGCTGGAGTTAGACGGCCAAACAAAGATGGTAGAGATGTGTTTTTAGCTGATTCTTGAAGATGGCTAAGGACTTGAGTTGGGCAGGTCATTCCACCAGGAGGGAACATTTAATGAAGAAGTCTGTGAAAGTGGTTTTGTGCCTCTTTGTGATGGGCGACAATAAAGCGACGTTCACTTGCAGAACACAAGCTTTTAGAGGGCACATAAGTCTGAAATAATGAATTTAGGTAAAGTGGTGCAGAGCCAGTGGTGGTTTTGTAAGAAAACATTAATGCTTTGAAAAAAAAAAAGTAATATAACAAATAATGTAATAAGTAATAGTAGCAAAATGAATGAATAATTGAACAATATTGTTATTCAATTGTACTTTTACGATGTAGTGTTCTTTATTCAAGCTTCTCAGCCCCTTATTTTTGTTTCACAGAAGAAATGTCAGGTTTGCAATGGCATGAAAGTGCGTGATGACAGACTATCCATTTTGGGTAAATTATTACTGTAAATCCAAAAATAATTGAACTGATTTAAGCTAGGGCAGCTCGATTAATCAAAATGAAATAGCGATTAGTCAAAAGCTGTGATTGTCATGTGCATCTTGTCAGTGAAGCATGGTTCTGTGATCAGTAGTATATCTCCATCCGAAGGCCAGAGAAACTCCAAATACACCCCGCAGAAGAAACCCAGGAAATACCGATCGCTGCAGCTGAATAAACAGAAGATTTAACTGCTTTCATTGATTCAACATGACTAATAAACAGGACTACGACAATATATGATTTATCTGAGTCCTTATTATAATTATTATTATAATTTTCATTTTAATAAAGTATATAATAATGCAATGCTAATCAACATAGCCTTTATCACTGCTTAGAATACTATGATACATGTCGCATGCCTTATTCTGTGTAAGAAGCCATTATCGATTTCTTCGATTTCATAATTGCGCGATTAAAACGGTCTGCGATTATGAAGGCGATATTGCGTAGCTTGTCAGTGAACTACGGCTCTGTGTAGAGCTGCTCCATCTGAAAGCACGTGATGGAGATTTACTACTGATTACAGAACTGGCTTTGCTGACATGATGTGCATAATAATTGCATTCGATTAATCAAGCAGCCCTAATTTAAGCTTAATTTAAATGATATGATTTAGTCATTTGTCTGTATTTTAGTGACCTTTAGAGCTCCTCTTTACCCTTCATAAAATTCCAAACCATGTGTCTCTGCTAACACAAAGGTCCAACACAAACCATTACAGACCTTCAAGTGTTGTGTTTTTACAGCAATAACTACTCTAAGAACACGAGTCCTTCAGCCTTAGTTGTTTAAGGTGAGTCAGGCAACCTCAAGCATCTCTCAGACAGACCAGTCATTTACTCAAGAACATGTGGCTTAAACTCAGACTTTAATACTGAAGTGATTCCTCAAATAAACACTTCTGACACATTTTCATGTGTCTGTTATTGCTCTGCCTCTCTGGTTATTCAGTAAAATTAATTCATGAACATTTAACAGATCATTTCTTGAACTGAAAGGGAATGATAGCAAAGTGTTGGCATCCTTGTGGGAACGTCACTGCTTGTATCATCACAAGTGCAGATGCTACCTCTGTGCCGCAGTGTTGGTGCTCTTTATTTAGCTGTATGTTTTGTGCTCAGCGGTGAATAGAAATCTAAATTTAGATTTATGCAGTGTTTAGTGAATAGTGACCTAAGTCTGTTCCTCACTCAAAGCTATCATATTACTTCATTACCTGTATGGACTATGCTTTCACAGTGTTGTTGCACTGTAACAGAATGATGTTGTTGTTGTTTTGTTAAATGTCTTTCTTACTGTTTTACCATTTGCGTGGTGTTTCTGGAAGTGGGACACACATAGACTATGAAGGGTCTGTGAAGTTGTGCATGTTTCTGATTTAATTTGTTTAATATTACTTTAATATTTGAATTTTAGATGCTGCACGTGTATAGTTGTTCCTACATAGCCAAATTTCGGGAACAAATCTATACACAGAAGTGAGCTAAATCTGGTGAAATCTTTATTTGGGGACATCCTCATTTGCAAAAAGTGTTCTGTGACAGTTAGGTTATGATTTATCTGTATTAAACAATAAAACCCTATGGAAAGGCCCCATTTAGTTATAAGCTAAGTAAACATGTGTGTATGGGCATCTATATGGCTGTGAATGAACTCTAAAATATTAATAAGTGCATTTTCTTTGCCGATTGAATTATTTTCTCATTCCACCTTATACCTGCACTTCATTCATCTTTAACTCAAGCACGTAAATTTTCATATAGCGGCATTTCCCTTGACTTCTGTTGTTTTGCTCTAAATCTACCTGCCATTTTTTGCATGACATTAGTATGTTTATTAAGCCATTTTAACATTGTTTAAATTGAGTTCTGAAGGAAAGTTCTGCAGTAGCATGTTCACAATGCCAACCTCAGAATTCTACAGTGTATGGACAAATTAAATCAGATCTTTTTAGTCCAGTCGGCAGAGCAATCTGAAAACATTTTATTTTTTAATTTTTTTTTATCTGACCATTAAGTCGCTGTTTCCTCCAACTCTTAGAAATCTCCTCCTGATTTTTCTAGTGTAAAATCTCCTGTAGTCTGATATTGCTTAATGTTCTCTGCAGTACCATTTATATAAAGCAACACTAACATTTCTTGAATTTGCAAGTTTAAAATACTTGCAAAATGCAGGTTTAGTTTGATCTTTAGCTCCATTTAATTTTAACAGTCTAGTGACGTTCCATATGAGGATCAGAGAAGAGAAATGCAGGATGAAACAGCAGAAAGAAAAAAAAAACAAAAACAAAAAAAACAATGTTCTCATACATGTGAATAATCCTCAAAACATCTCATACTTGCTTAGTGGAGTTGAACGCCTCAAAGACATAATTTGTAGTGATCTTTAATAATCTCTTTCATGGAAAAACTGCAAAAAAAAAAAAAAACTGCAAAAAAAAAATGAAACCATACTAAGGAAAACCGTGTAGGAAGTGTTTCAGTTATAATGACTGGTTTAGGTTTGCTTGACCGTGTTTTTCATAAAGTGACAGGATCGATTAATGTCTTTGTTCCTTTAGCTCTCTTCCTGAGCGTATGCATTTTAAACAGCATTGACTGACTGCTTAAGATTTAAGGATGGCACAGTCCAAAGAAAAATAAAGATTTGATGTGTAAAGTCAGAACCCACATAGCAATGGTCATCTGGACCAGCTAGAGACACATAGAGTGTAAATAACATGAGAATTGAATAACTTCAAATGTGGTCACCCTAGGACACTACACTGTGTTAATCCGGGCCTGACAGATGGCTTTGGCTAGTTTGTAATAGTTAGTTGTCATGTCATGGGCTGATTCATAAATCTCATCCAAAGTCTAAATCTGTAATAAATTGTTGTGTAAAACAAACTTATTGTTAAAGTAACATTTTAATCTGATAAATTGATGGACTGTGAAACTACTTTGCACACAAGACATTTTGCACATCTGTATAACTGCTACGCAAACATTCATCAAGGATATGGCATATGAATCTCAACAATGGTGACAAGCAACAAAAAGCTCCATGCTGCAGTGCATTCTGGGTGCACCAATCAAAACTCATCCATGGCTCCCAGACTGCGTTGCAACATGAATAAATTGTGCACCTGAATTTTTCTTAAATGAAAACTTTCAGGGCACAAAGCATTTATAAAATTGTACAAAGAGTTACTGTAGTCAACAATGTAAAACGTAACAATCAATAACTTGACCATCAAGTAGCCAGCATCACCTGAATACATTTTCTTCCAGCTTTCTCTGCTATAACAATGTGCTTTATAAACACAAATTAACAGCAGTCAGAAAAAAAAGTTATCTTAATCTTAATCTTATAAAGTCAAGAGTCAAGAGCCCAACCAAAGCAAACACTACTCACCAGAATGGTAACTTCAAATGAAATAAAACTATGAACCTAAACCTCTGTTAATTCTCAATAAGAACTTTTGCATGACAGAAATCAAATCAAAGTGGTTAGTAATGCGTGAAGCTGGTGATGCTGTTTGTGGAGTTGTTTAATTATCCTCTGCTGAGATCTTGAGAGATTTAATGTGTTTTATTTCAGTTGGTTTCATCTAAGGCTGTGAATGTATGTCAGTTGTAGTTGTGTTTCAGATGGTCTCTTTATCTAAACATGCAAACATAGAGTAGTGTTCATTTAACACTGAGGGTTTTATTGTGTAGATGCTGAGATGTTAATAAAACTTCAGTTAAAAGAACATTTCAGAACATCATACTAACCTTTAAATAATGTTCTATTAACATTAAGGAAACTGGACAATTTATGTTCTTGGAACGTTACAAATAAATGTTCCTAGAATGCTGAGTAATTAATGCAAATGAAGTTGAAAGAATGTTTCAGGGACATCAATACTAACCTTCAAAAAACGTTCCACTAACATTAAGAAAACTGGACAAATAGAACGTTCCCATAACAAAAATAAATAAATAATAATAATAAAAAAAATAATAAAATCTATCTCTTTAGTCTTCATTTTATTATGGATTTATATATCGTATGACTGTATTTTTATGATAGATGGATGGTAGGTAGATAGATAGGCCTAAATAAATCAATTAATTAAACCTAGTGGCTAATCACAAGCATATCACTCCAGTTTGGCATGTTTGAACTAAAGATGTGGTTTCCTAAAGATAACAGTTATGACAGAGTGGCGTTTATCAGGTTGGAGAGCCACTGCTTTCCCTCATTGACTTCCATGCATGAAATAAACTTTGACCCCAAATAGGCTACATCAGTATTAAGTGTGTTTTTTTATATATATATTTTTAAAGGGATTTGAGGTTTAGACGCCAAACGGATCACTGACTAATGTTGATTCTCCGTTAACATCAAACTATTTGTGTCATCAACACAGGAGGTCAACTGGAAAGACATGGCAAGATATTCATTTGCATATGAGCTTCAAGGTTGAAACTGATTTTCAGTAAAAGAGCTGCAGAGGACTGAGCATGAGAATAAAAGGCCATCCAATCACGTAAAGATCCTTCATGTTATGATTGTTCGACAAAGCGAACAATTAGTTTGATTGAAAGATTGTTTGTCATTAATGGTGCTGCAAACAAATGTGCTTGAACTTTTAAAAGGCAGGGCAAACCATTTCCTATATCTTCTGTTGTTAAGTTCGTGCAAATTTAGTTCAAGCTATTCAAATTAGATCAGGCATGTGACAGCCTGCTTAAAATGGACAAATACCTTTGTGTTGATCACGGTCTTTTTTTTTTTTTTTGCAACAATTTACTGGCTGCTGAGAACATGAAAGCATAAGACTTAAGACTCAGATTTATGAGTGGGTTCAGATAGGCTACTCGATGTCTAAAGGATCTGCAGTACGCTACTGCCTCCTTTTGGCTTCATCGAGCTACTACATATAGGCAGTGATTATTTAGCAGGTCATTAGCAGAAAACGTTTTTTTTTTTTTTTTTTCTTTCATCCAGCGAATGTCTAAACAAATCTCACATATCTCAGGCTGTTTTGGAGAAGAGTGCACAAGAGTTGATGCCAAAAGGGAGGCTTCTGAAAGTGTGTGTGTGTGTGTCATTTGCATACACTTTGGGCGGACGTATATTTTATGCAAATTTTCATCAAGTGAGACCAGTGGATTGGCTGGACTGCGCTGCCTCACATGCTGATGCTCCTTCATGCAAATCTGATTGCACAAAGTAGATTGTTTAAGATTGTAGAACATTTCCACAAAGTCACTGGTTCAAACTGGTGATTTAATTTTTTTCTGGTCAAGGTATGGGTTGTGAGAACAGCAAAGAATCATGTGAGAGCTGCAATGACAACTGCAACGCTGAATGCAGGTGTCACTGTCATCAGGATCAACAAGGCAGCGTGCTGGATGTGTGTGAGATGTGTGAAATATGTACGGAGAGTTTTCCTGGATGTTGTGATTTTGTGGAAGTGTGTATACAGTGTTGTTCAGACAGGTGAGTAGTGTTTCTTTTAATTACTGCTGATCCATAATTTCTTTCTAAATTGGGAATGTGTAGGCTATCTACAGTATGTTTATTAGTACAACAAAAGCAAAATGTGTCCAAACATGCTTACCTTACCAGCTAACAGAATTTTGTTATAAGAACATTCTCCAAATATTGAGTGTTGGTTCTGGGAACATAAAAAAAAAAAAATGTCCAGTTTTCTTGATGTTAGAGGAACGTTTTTGAAAGGTATGATGTTCATCAAACGTTCTTTCAACTTAATTAAATGTTCTGGAACGTTGATTTGTAACATTCCAAGAACATAAAAATATCCAGTTTCCTTAATGTTAGTAGAATATTATTTAAAGGTTAGTATGATGTTCCTGAAACATTCTTTCAATCATTCAAACACCTGCTGTGAACAAGCACTGAAAGAAAGAGACATAACACAAACTACAACTTTCTTTAGCCACAGCCTTAGATGAACTGAATATAAAATACATTCAATCTCTTAAAATCTGATTAAACAACTCCACAAACAGCATTACCAGCTTCAGTTATACTAACCAACAGAGCTGGAACTTTCAAGACACAAGCAAGTCTTCAAGTCAAATCCCAAGTCCTCAAAGAGTTAAAGTTAAGGAGATAATTAAGTGACTAATTAAATGATGATTGTGCATTAGTGATGAACACCTGCTGTTACTGAGAATCACAGAGGATCAGATGTTGATGTTTTATTGGTTAAGATGATGCCACCATCATGGAGATCAGTGTTTGCTTTAGTTGGGCTCTTGACCCTTGACTTCCTGTGTTAGATTTCTTTGTGTAGCAATGCGTGTCTGGGCTGGTTTCCTGTTTTTCTCAGAAGTCAATATTTGCTGAAAATCTAACTCAATCAACAGGAGAGAAGAACTTCCTTCATCTGGACTCATTTAAGCAAAATATTTTCAGTGTTGTTTTGTGACTAGCTTCAGCATAAATCAATAATCCAATCAAAAAGAAAGACAAATTTGTAATGAGATGTCTGAACGTGAAGCTCACCAGATCTCCAGCTCAATGACTTTCTTGACCTTAGGCCGTGTGTTCCCTCCTCCTCCATACATTCCAAAAAAAAAAAAAAAATGCACGCTCTTTCTTTTGCAGATAAAGGGACACAGAACTCACATGGACGATTTTCAACAGACAATCATTTAAAAAATAATTTAAAAGTATAAAAAGGGCAACCATACTCCCCAAATAATGTGCTTATGTCTTTTATATGATTGCTACGTTTATTGTAACCAATGAAGTTTAATCAGTGTTGTATAACACTTTTTAGTGTATAAAGTTATGAACGTGTATGCAAGATAACTGATATTTAGTGTTGAAAGGAAGCTTATTTTATTTGCAACTCCTTGGTGTGAATGAAATTATGATATTCGGTATCATACGCAGGTTACAACACTTTATCGAACTTTCAACAAAATCTCCTAGGACATTTTCTCCATGTGATAAATTGAGTAGCATGTGATTTATGCATAAGGAACTGCACGGGCGTGGACCTGCCCTGCAGGGACAATTTGATTGGAAGATCACGTCAAGGGATGGACCAAATCAGCTCACTTAAAGAAGATTTCCGCGCTGCAGCCTGTAGCACGATGACGTACAGGACTATATCCACTACGTAGTGGATGTTTTTACGCGCATGCGCTGTATAGGTCTCGAATAAAGTCATAATTTTATTTACATTTAATCATTTTGCAGACGCTTTTATCCAAGGCGACTTAGTCTAACAACTTAGTCTAAATGAAGTATAAGGCAGTAGGCTACATGTAGCAAGGGTTTTTGACCTACACTGTTAGACATTTCAAAGGGTTTTTACAGTAGCAAACTGTATTTGATTTATCAGTATACTCCTGTAATTCATTCATTTTAATATAGATTTCATTAGATTTTAGAATTTTTATATAGAATTCATTTTATTTTTACTCTACATAGGTACTACTGGCATTCTATTAAAACAGACACAATAATTACAAAATATCAAATTCTTTATTTAAAACATTGCATGTATAAAAATACAGTCTTG
Source organism: Acrossocheilus fasciatus (assembly GCA_036784905.1). NCBI lineage: Eukaryota > Metazoa > Chordata > Actinopteri > Cypriniformes > Cyprinidae > Acrossocheilus > Acrossocheilus fasciatus. The sequence continues at coordinate 37,609,075 of CM071938.1, read as the reverse complement.
CAATGCTGCAACAGTGCATCTTCACCATTTCTCCTGTCTTAGGACGTTTTGCAGTGCATTATGTTGTGTCCTCTGGATTTATCCTCACAAAGAATCTTTAGGCAACAGAAACATAATGGGGAAAAAAAGACAAGCAGCCAGAGAATACATAGCCATCTGCAAAACCCAGGGAGTAGCTCCAGAGTGTACCCTGGACGATGGGGCGGGGCGACACATTAAGGTGGGGTGACAAGTGTCGCTCCGCCCACCTTCAATTTCATTGGTTTATAATACAGCAGAGCTTATTGGTGTAGACGTTTGCTTTTATACACGTTCTTATGAATGATCTACTCTGTTTGGCTGCACTACAGAAATATTAAGTGCTAACAACAGCAGTTTTAGTTGGAATCAATTAGCAAATGTGTGTGTGTTTTTTTTTTTTTTTTTATTTATGACGAATTAGTTAGATTAAGTTCCTATCAAACGCTTGGTGACGGGATCTCCGAGTACTTCGGGCAGAACAGAGCTGTGTAATATGAGCGGCTCACGAATTCAGTCTGGGGAACAAATTCTTAATTCGTGGCCGTGCTATAGTCCCACCTATGCTACAAATAACCTCACCTATGATAAATATTAATTATGTTTCTGTGTGATGAACATAAATAGTGGTCCTCAATCTCAACAGGTGGGTTGCATGTTAAATGATGTCAGATATTATTGCACTTTTCACTGTACACGAAGCAGACATACTTAAACATTGAGCAATTTTAGCAGGGCGATGTTGGTAAAAATGATCCACTGTTCGAGATTTAGCTGTTTTGTATAATGTATATTTATATGTAGCCTATATTCTTTATTTTCAGATCGGTGGATAAGCAGTAACTTAGGATATGATGATAATTCACTGTAGTTCAGTAAGACACAGGACAAACGCGCAAATGGTTTTATTGTAAAGAACAACTGGGGTGACAAATAAGACAATAATACCAAATAGTCCATCAGCGTGAACTGAGGTTTTATGTGTGGATAATGGGAATAAAAACCTTGCTGAAAGAACCCCCCTTTTTTTCTTTTTGGCATATAGGCCTATTTTAAATGTTTTTGTTTACTAAAACAGCTGTTATTGAATCTGACCTACAGCAAATATTATTATTAATGTGCTTTAATGCGTATTTAAGCAATAAATGTTAATTTTCTCTGCAACATTTTTATTTTATTTTATTTATTTAGATAGTTATTATAGTCTTTAATAAATAATAAAAAAAATATATAATAACAGAGAAGGTCACTTTTACTCATTAAAAGTGCTCACGTATATTGCACAGATTTACAGCTCTGAGTGATTCAATATTCGATAGTTATGCAGGTCTATATGGCTACAACGATCGAGTGTTAATAACTGAATATAAATTCATCCCATACACTGATAAGAACACACACACACACACACACACACACACACACACACAAACAAAAACAAACAAACAATGAGGGTGTGGATACATAAATAACTGGATTTTTAATATCTGATGTCACGGACACTTATTTACTATAAGATAGGAACCTTTAAAAACTGTAAGAGAATCAATATAGGCTCAAATATTTTATTAAGATATAAACAAGGAAACATTGAGCTTGCCATGAAAACATTTTATTAACACTTTTAACCTACTTGTGACGCATTGAGCAACGTAGGCTATAACTCATCTCTTTAAACAACAAAAAACGGTTGTTCTTTAAAACGTAAAATCAGCCACTTATTTTCATCTCTAAAATACAGTAAATTATCATAATTTGCGTATAAAATCCTTAGTGCTGATCCGTGGCCTGCCGATGCTCAAGGAAATATGAATGAAGCGCTGCAGGCTGAAGAACCAGGAGGTTCCGTCATCAAGAGTTTATTTGTAAACGACTTCATCTGACTAAAATATGATTCTAGAGTTAGCACATACTATTTCTGTAATATGGCCAAATCAATTACAAAATCATACACAAAGGAATGCACATGCTCGGGTCTACACCAATAAGATTTGCCGTGTTATAAACCAATGGAATTGGGGGTGGGCGGAGCGACACGTGTTGCCCCACCCCAATGTGTCGCCCCGCCCCATCGTCCAGATTGCACTCTGGAGTACTTGAACCCAGGTGCTGCTCCAAAACATGGCCACCATCTTTGCTCACTCTCCACTTTGACAGAAATATCTTCTCTGAAAAACAAGTAGAAGAAATAGCACACTTTTGAAGGCAAACCTATATATAGAATACACAAATCTCTCAAAACCATAGCTGTTCTCTTACCATGAATTATCAGTCTCAGGGTGGCTGGCCTGCTCATGTCTTTTTTGTTGCTTCATTGCAGTTGCCTTTAAAACACAAATACAAAAAATGCAGTAAATCTTCAATTCCATTAAAAACTATAGTTTTATGGCAGCCAGCCATAAAACTAGTTTAACCGAGCTAACATACGATTTTATTTTCTCAGGCTACTGGCCAACATTAACTACTAACACCTGAACTAAATTTCACATTAGTTAACCTAATGTTAATATAAGATAAGCGTTGCTCGTTAAAATCTATTTTAATTCGGTAACTTAATTCAATAAGCTGACAAAAGTCGTTTGAAACGACAGCGCAGTGTACCATAGTAAAGTTCTGTAACCGCCATGTTGACGATTAAATGTTACTAATGTTAGGTAAACTGGTGTGCAAAAATCTGACACAAATGCACAGACAAACGGACATATATTTTTACTTTGCTTGCTGGTCTTATTCTTTCGGAAGGTGCATCGACACAAAGCGTAGATGTTCTCCGGAGCTCTCCCACTCTCGTGGGTTCATCCCTGGGAAAAACCTGCAGCGCTGCCCGCTGCTTCCGTGTCTTTCTCGGACGCGAATGGCGTGGCGAGGCGCGACTCGATAAAAAACCCATTATATATATTATCTACAGTGGATGCGAACAGTAATGTGATGTCCCGGTATATTTCTGATGTACAGATGTACTCCAAGCGCTAGCGCTGTTTCTGACACGAAGTATAAATGGATTTTCCAATCATTACAAGCGATGTAACACGTCCAGTAGTCAGACCCAAGCTGTTGCTGCGTTGTAGTCACAGTAAATGTAAGAAATGAGGAAAATAAAATGACCTCAGTATAATGGCGCCAAAGAGACCGTTACAGTAGTATACAGCAATTTTAAAAAATACAGTAAGTCTCTGTATGTGGGGTCTGACGTCACAGGAAATTACCATGATGCAATTACAGTTATTTACTGTAAAGGGAATCTGCAGTATTACACTGGGTGGTATGCAATAAATAACTATGGAAATTACAGAAATGTTTAACAGTGTACATTACAATATGCGATGACCTACATTACATTACAATGTAAAAACTTTAATGTCTAAATTCATCCACAATGTTTTTGTCTTTACTGGCGACTTTACTGCAAGGTTTTTTTAAATTTTTATTTAATTTTTTTTTTTATTTCATATGTTATCGTCAGGATGCCCACATATGGTGCTGTATCCATTATTATAAGGATACAATAAGCAACATGATATGAAGAGTCTATTTGCAAAAACATATAACTCCGTTTTTTTTTTTTTTCATTTTCAAAAATCATGTTTTTTATGTTATTATGTTTTTTTTTGTGTTTTGTTGTGTTAATTAGCTGCTTTTTAAGTTATTTTTAACCGTCAAAATAACCCAACTGCAGTTTGATTGAGATTAATTGCAATGCACAATGAAGAAACATGATTTCTGAGAATTGTTAAAAACGGAGTTATCTGTTTTTGCAAATGAACTCTTCATATGCAAACTTTGCACTGTAAATAGCTAATTATAAAGATATACATCACTCTGACAGAGTTAGCCTAAATGTCTTTTTTGATAGTATCCATCATGTTTATTTAAATTTAATTGGGGATAATAAATTAATGTTGATCCATTTTGTTTATTTAGATTTTATATTATTCTAATATAACTATTACAAACATTTACAATAGGCTGTGCTTGAGGCTGTGCTGTGCTGGGTTCAATAGGCTACAATACTGTGTATATGTGTATATATATATATATATATATAACAAAAAACATTAAATTTATATTAATACTTTACCTCGCTAATAACGCCTCAGTCAGGTAAAATATATGTTTTATTACGCTTTTCACACATCCCCTGATACAATACAAAACACTCAAAAAAAGTCTCCATAGAGAGAGAGAGAGAGAGAGAGAGAGAGAGAGAGAGAGAGAGAGAGAGAGCTCTCATAACAGAATGGATGGTATGTCTAGCCATTTGGTCTATCTATCTCCAAGGATTTAACATGCATATGAATAACACACAAAAAAATAGAAATAGTCATCTTTGTGTTAATATACCTTGTCTCCGACTGTGTGTGTATTTATTTGTTGGACATATGATTGACTGTAAAAACCCGGTATAATTCGGGATAACGGAACCCCAACTGACAGGATTGTTTTTCTTCTTTTTATTTTTAAACTGTATAAAAAAGATGTCCGCATATTTTAGGCCTATAACTTTTATACTCTGTCACGTAGGCCTATATAACAGAGAGCGAGAACGAAAAATAATATGTGATTCAAGAACGAATTATTGACAGAACTATAAGACTATTATTGAAAAATAAAGACAATATAATCCATTTTTTTCATAAAGAACAAACAAAATTGTAATTAGTAGATTTGTATTTCCAAAACGAATCAAACTAATAAAAAATAAACTCGTTCATTCAAAACTATGCATCCTTGCTTAAATAAAGTTTGAATAGCCTGCACTACTGGTTTAAAATCACAGTGTTCTACAGTATAATCTGTGTAAACCTATGAAACACAGCTATATATCTCGTAATTACAGTTTAATTTACATTTAATACTAGCTTTAATGACAACCCCACTTTGCGCATGCGCATTAAAATCCAATACTGTGCATGCGTGTCAAACATCCACTACGTATTGGATCTGATCCAGTCATCGTGCTACAGGCTGCAGCGAGGACAGACTCCACTTAAAACCAAGTGACAGAGAATTAGTTCTCGCTCTCTCGATCTTTGGCTCTTTCGCCTTTGTTGACTGGGCTACGACTTGCACCCACATGCTGTACCACCAGGTGAGAGAGACTCCAGAACTCAAACATTACGTCAAACTTCATGACTCTTTCAGAAATATTTAGAAGCCTGAAGCCACGCAAAGAAACTCTGACAAGAACTTTCAAACCTTCTGCGTCACAACTAACCCATCCCTGCGAGGGCTTTCCCAAAAGGATGTCATCCAACAACCACTCGCCAGCCAATCAGAAGCGCCGTGGTTCCCTCAGCCAGGAAAGGAAACCCCGCTCAGCTGTCAGCTCAACTCAAATGCAAGTAATGAACACAATCTCCTTTCTTTGCTGGAAACTGGTGACAAATCTTTAAGCAGTAAAGAGAAGTGGAAATTTCTGCTTTATGATTTTTCTCAGGTTGAGATTAAAGATCTAGTAAGATACTAGAATTTTGGGAACTTCATAGAAACTCTGTAAATCTTCAGTATGTGTGTGTGTGTGTGTGTTCATTGATTTAGTTCCATGTGTTTAGCTTAGTATTGTATTAGAGTAGCTCCAATAAACTCATGTCTCATTTATAAAGAAGTATTTTCTTGCCTTGTGTATTTTAAAGTAAACATTTGCCCAGATCTTGTGTTACCTAGCTCAGAGCTTAAGAAGCTATCATTAACAGTTATTGTGACCTTTGGCCAGGGCATAATATAAATATCAGAATTGATGAGATACACTTTATCAACTAGTCATCCAGCGTCTTAGTTGAATTTAGTGCAAGCTATAAATCTTAAATCAGATCAATTTAGAGAACTCAATCCAATCTTAATCGCATCGTTCAGTTCCGATTCCCTAAGAATCCAAAATTTTGAGTTAATTTCAGGTTGTTAATTTCTTAGAGTTGTAAAGCAGAGAGGTCAGTAATGAACAGTGAGCAGCTGTTACTTAGCTGTTTTGATATGAGGAGTTAGTCATCATGACTACATCTGACTTCAGCCACAACCTTAGATGGAATCAGCTGAAAAAAAACAACAACAACAAACAAACAAACAAACAAACAAACAAAAAAACACACAGTGCCACCATAATTGTGGTCAAGGTTTGCTTTAGTTGTTCTCTTGACCCTTTTATCAATTCAAAGTAATTTGTTTCTGAGTAATTGCAATATTGTTTCACAGCAAACATTTGTGTATTGCTGAATCAGACTTTAGCAGACTAACTTGTATTTTCTGCTTATAACTCATGATGAATGAACATCATTAAGTGGTCTCTCTTTTTGGTTTATTGATTGACATTCAGATATTACTGAACAACAAAGTAAAAAGAACTATGAAACAAATATCACCGTGATGCTTCAATATTGGGAAAAAAAAAACCTTTATTGCTCAGGCTTTTAGACATCCTCAACATCAACTGCAGAGCATGATGGGAGTTTTTAACAATGGTGTTACCCAGCATGCATTGCAGCATGAAGTATTTTGTTGATTGTCAACCACTGTTGAGATTCATATGCTGATTCTTGATGTCTGTGTATATCTAGACAGAACTGGAGTTAGGTTTGAAATTCATTCACTATGGTTATTGGAGCAACACTTTATTGATATGCTGTACAGTTGTGGCCAAAAGTTTTGAGAATAACATAAATATTAGTTTTCACAAAGTTTGCTGCTAAACTGCTTTTAGATATTGGTTTCAGTTGTTTCTGTGATGTACTGAAATATAATTGCAAGCACTTCATACGTTCCAAAGGCTTTTATCAACAATTACATGACATTTATACAAAGAGTCAGTATTTGCAGTGTTGGCCGTTCTTTTTCAGGACCTCTGCAATTCGACTGGGCATGCTCTCAATCAACTTCTGGGCCAAATCCTGACTGATAGCAACCCATTCTTTCATAATCACTTCTTGGAGTTTGTCAGAATTAGTGCGTTTTTGTTTGTCCACCCGCCTCTTGAGGATTGACCACAAGTTCTCAGTGGGATTAAGATCTGGGGAGTTTTCAGGCCATGGACCCAAAATTTCAATGTTCTGGTCCCCGAGCCACTTAGTTATCACTTTTGCCTTATGGCACGGTGCTCCATCGTGCTGGAAAATGCATTGTTCTTCACCAAACTGTTGTTGGATTGTTGGAAGAAGTTGCTGTTGGAGGGTGTTTTGGTACCATTCTTTATTCATGGCTGTGTTTTTGGGCAGAATTGTGAGTGAGCCCACTCCCTTGGATGAGAAGCAACCCCACACATGAATGGTCTCAGGATGCTTTACTGTTGGCATGACACAGGACTGATGGTAGCGCTCACCTTTTCTTCTCCTGACAAGCCTTTTTCCAGATGCCCCAAACAATCGGAAAGGGGCTTCATCGGAGAATATGACTTTGCCCCAGTCCTCAGCAGTCTTTCTGCAGAAGATCAATCTGTCCCTGATGTTTTTTTTGGAGAGAAGTGGCTTCTTTGCTGGCCTTCTTGACACCAAGCCATCCTCCAAAAGTCTTGGCCTCACTGTGCGTGCAGATGCACTCACACCTGCCCGCTGCCATTCCCGAGCAAGCTCTGCACTGGAGGTGCCCTGATCCCACAGCTGAATCAAGGAGACCAAAGTTTTGAGAATGACACAAAAACATCCTCTGAGAGCAACTTCTCCCAATCATCCAAGAACAGTTTGGTGACGAACAATGCCTTTTCCAGCATGATGGAGCACCTTGCCATAAGGCAAAAGTGATAAGTAAGTGGCCTGGGGAACAAAACATTAAAATTTTGGGTCCATGACCAGGAAACTCCCCAGAACTTAATCCCATTGAGAACTTGCAGTCAATCCTCAAGAGGCGGGTGGACAAACAAAAACCCACAAATTCTGACAAACTCCCAGCATTGATTATGTAAGAATGGGCTGCCATCAGTCAGGATGTAGCCCAGTAGTTGATTGACAGCATGCCAGGACGAATTGCAGAGGTCTTGAAAAAGAAGGGTCAACACTGCAAATATTGAGTCTTTGCTTAAACGTAATGTAATTGTCAATGAAAGCCATTGGCACTTATGAACTGCTTGTAATTTTACTTCAGTATACCATAGTAACATCTGACAAAAAGATCTAAAAACACTGAAGCAGCAGACTTTGTGAAAATTAATATTTATGACATTCTCAAAACTTTTGGCCACGACTGTAGTTTCATAGGATTGATTTTGAAAAACCTAAACATGAAAATGAAATAAAATTTGTTTTGATTTGTAACCAGGCCAGCTCATGATGACTGTCTCACCATGTAAAAAAAGCTAATAGCTGCTCACTGCATAGCTCTGATCTCTCTGCTATGAACACCACATGCATTGTTACAAAAAGAGATCTAATGCAGGAAGTCAAGGGTCAAGAGCCCAACTAAACACTGATCTCCATGATGGTGGCATCATTTTAACCAATAAAACATCAACATCTGATCCTCTGTAATTCTCAATAACAGCAGGTGTTCATCACTAATGCACAGTCATCATTTAATTTGTTACTTAATTGTCTCATTAACTTTAACTCTTTGAGGACTAGGGATATGACTTGAAGACTTGCCTGTGATTTGAAAGTCTCACCTCTGATAAATACTGTCATTTTTTATTTATTTATTTTTTAAAACATCTTTTGTGTCATTAATACACTCACATACATCAACGTTCGGCAACACAACAATGGTGGCAATCGTGCTTCATGCCAGCATACAAAACACATTCATGGCTCCCAGCATGCATTGCTGCATTTTTATTATGTTTCACTATGACTAGAGACATTGTTGCCGAACACTATTGAGAAACGCACAGACTCACAGAGGTAACATTAATTTCTCTCTCTCTCACTCTCATAACTTAGTTATTCACTGTATTAAATGTATTAGTCTGCTATCAACGACTCAAGTCCCCATTACTAGGTTTAAAATTACGTTTTGGAATTAGCAACGGAGGCATTGGATGAGATGCGAAAGAAATAATCCTACTCACAATAGCGATTTAAGTAGAAAAACCAGACGAATGACTTTAAATATATCATCAGATCAATGTCTTGAGGTGTGGCAACCGTAGTATAAGCGGAATAATTGACTCCGCTGTTGAATTATTAGAAAAATAATGCACACCCGAGGTGTAACGGCCACGACGCGAACCACCTCGTGTGTGCATTATTCTTCTAATAATTCAACAGCCCGTTGTCAATTATTCCTTACTTATTTTTTTTCTTCACATTTTAGTTTTTTTTTATTTCCGTCTCATATAACATTTAAATTCCAAAGGTAAGCAACACAGCATTAAAAGCAGTTGTCTAAACTACTTTAAAGGGGTGGTTTACTGCTTTTTTTCTTTGCTTGATTGTGTTTATGGGGTGCAATATAACATGTCTTCGTGTTTCGTTTGTTAAAAAACACCTTATTTTTCATATATTTCACCTTTATTGTAAGCCGCTTTCTCCTCTGTCATTTGAACGACCGGTTGACTTCCTGATTCTATGAAACCACTCCCTCAGAAACAGGCAATGGGCTCAGATTGGTTAGTTGGGCTGGTGTGTTGTGATTGGCTAAACTGTGTACTGCACATTGTCCGGAAAAGTCACGCCCATTACCTTTACGGGCGACAGTTACATGTGCTCTGGTCAAATGTAAATAATGGTGTCAATATTGCCGTATGAGTTTGAGCCAGAATCAGACCCAGAAAGCGGTAATGAAGAGAGTCAAGCAGAACTTCCGCAAGCACGGCTCTTACAAACGTTTCTGAATGGAAGTTTGCTGTTGTGATTACATATAATTTTTTGAAGTTAGTACACGTTTGTCTTATACACACAAAACAGCATCAAACTAACTGGCTACTAACCAAACAACGTTGGCTTGTGTTTACGTTCTTGATCAAATCGAAAAATTACGTCATAAAGTATACATGGAAAATACATTTACAAAATTAGTACATAATTACAAATTCGGGACCGAAATGTTTGTACGCGTTTGTCAAAGACACACGAAATAGAATTTAACTAACTGGCTACTAAAGCCAGTGTTGGCATTTGTTTACTTTCTTGATAAAACTAAAATATTACGTCTGAAATTATATATGCAAATACATTTAAAATGATGAAATCTTACTTACAGGTTGTGGCCCAACAACTGCTGCCTCTGGTTTTAAAGTTGGAAATGCTCCATGTTTTAGTAATAGTTTCTGTGTGAATCCGGCATTGAACTCGTGTAGATTCTGGAAGCTGTCTTTCGTAAAATGCGCAGCACAGAGAGCTAAATTAGGATTGTAATTGTCAGGAACATAATCAAACATAAATTTTAACCATTGTTGACGAACTACAGTGTCCGTAGGAAGCCCGAACACAGAAGACCTGACAGCTGGGTGAAAATAACACCGTTTCGACAGCACAGCTACAACTCTCCACTATAACTCTTCCTCTTCGACAAAGCCGCAGAACATGGCCTTGCCCCCTTTTTTGCATGTTCCGGAGGGAGGGGTTGATGGGTTTATTTCGTATGCAACCTGGGAAGTATCTCGTTGTAGTCCCATATGAGTCATTTTTGTAGGCATTAAACTTCCTGATTTTAAAAAGACGATATCTCAGCTTATGTTGAACTTTCAGCGCAGCAACTTTGCAGATACTGTTCATGCACCAACAGCAACATTACACACTATTTAAAATGAAAAAAGTGAAATCGCAGTGAACCACCCCTTTAATACAGACATGTTGAGCTGCAAATGAAACAACTCAACAAAAGTCAAGGGTCAAGAGCCCAACTAAAGCAAACATTAATCTCCATGACGGTGACTTCATACGAAACATTTTCAATAAGTCATCAACATCTAAAGCTCTTTTAATTCTCAATAAGAACTGCTGTAGATGTGTGATAGAAATGTAAATGTGGTTAGTAATAATTTATTACTGTTTGTGGAGTTGTTTAATCAGATCTGGAGAGATTTAATGTATTTTATTTTCACTTCATCTAAGGCTGTGGCTGAAGAAAGATTTAGTTTGTGTTCTTATTTATTTCAGTGTTTGTTCACAGCAGGTGTTTGAATGATTGAACAAATGTTTCAGGAACATCATTCTAACCTTTAAATAACACTCTACTTATATTAAGGAAACTGGACATTTTTATGTTCCTGGAATGTTACAAATCATTGTTCCTAGAATGTTGAATTTTAAATCAAAATTAAGTTGAAAGAACATTTGAGGAACATCATACTTTTTAAAAACGTTCCTCTAACGTCATGAAAACTGGACATTTTTTTTTATGTTCGCAGAACCAAAACTCAATACTTGGAGAATGTTCTTATAACAAAATTCTGGGTTAGTACTAAGGGGCCGTTTACACGACAACTTTTTCAGCCAAAAACGTGAAACTTTCAATGCGTTTTGCCTGTTCGCTTACGGCATTTTGGGGATTGAAAACACATAATTTTGAAAACAGGTTTCAAAGTGCAAGTTTTTGAAAACACCACCATTATAGTTTCCATGTAAACACTAAATCTACATTTTATGAAATTCAATTGCATAACAGTTTTCCATCCATTTAGATTACATAGTTTTATCCCTTTAGGCGCCAGGGTTTTTTTGGGGCTTGAAAGGGCTTAAAGATAGAGATCTACTGTAAATTAGAAAAATGTTGGGCATCAGGGGGCGGCCCTCTTCAATTTCATAATATTCAGGAAATAGTAGATATTGAATTGATATTTGAACTTATTTGCATGTTTTTTTTTTTTTTTTTTTTTTTTTTGTCTTTTTATCCTATCCCTTATCAGAAAAGAGAAAACCAACAATAAAACAATGTCCTCTCCTATGGACACTAAGACCACATCCACCCCTGCCACCCCCATCCCTGTTGGGCAAAGGCTCGAAATAATCACTTGATGGTGCTTTGTGAACACTCTCACCTTTTACGGCGGCGCCATTGCGCATGCAAAGATGTACCGGGAGATGCACGATCATTAGATGGCCGATTCATTTCCAAAAGGCAAATATTCCCCTTCAGAGTCAGAATAGGCGAATAACATTTGCAACACATCCTCACGGTACAACTTTTTATTAGCCATTTGACGATTTTCTCTCACAATTTACTCAGACGCTATGAACTGAACAGCTTCCGCATCAATTACACGTTATCTCACTTGCTCTGCTATTTCCTCGAACAATTTTGGTCTAGAATCAAAGTACTACATGTCTGCCATCTAGTGGTAGGGAATACAAATGAGATATTACACTATATTAGGAACTACAGTCTATTTAATGAAGTATGGCGTCTTGTCACAATTTTGCGACTTTGGCGCTTAGAGGGTTAACGTAAATAAATCAATAAACATATGTTATGTTAAAACTATGTAATGGATGGAAAATTGTAATGCAATTGAATTACATAAAATGTAAATTTTAAAGATCATTGAAACAAACAGACCGAAACATTTTTTTTAGTGCACCCAAAACGGAAATCTTTGAAAACAGTGAAGTCAGGCGCGTGCAAAGTACATGTTAGGTATGTAGACATGCGCAGTACGTGTTGATTTTAAAGGCAAGCGCGAATACACAACAATGGCGGAGTACATGGTAGTGTACACTCAAAAAAACGATTTGGTCGAAATTGTTCCAGTGTTCATGTGTTTCCACACTACAGAGTGTTCAAGTAGAATTGATGCAGTGCTGGAGTTAAGGAGATAATTATCTGATGATTGATCATTAATGATGAACACCTGCTGTTATCAAGAAGAATCACCGAAGGAAAGAGAAACTCAAGAACTACAACTGACTTCAGCCACAGCTGAAGATGAAATCAACTGAAAAAAAGAAGACATTAAATCTCTCAAGATCTGATTAAACAGCATCAGACTGACCAGATTGACTTTATTTCTGTCAGACTTCTAGAGAAGCTCTTATTGAGAATTAACAGAGGTTTAGATGCTTTATTGTTTTGTTTGAAATCACCATCAAAGAGAACAGTGTTTCCTTTTGTTGGGCTCTTGACCCTTGACATTTTGGTGTTAATATTACGCTGGTTGCTTTAATTGTGTGATCATTTAAAACACACTTAGCTTAACCAGCGAAGCCAAGTGAAAAAGAGTTGTGGGTAGATCTTGTCACTGGTCACTGACCTCATTTCAAGTCCAATTTCTGAGTATATAGACATTATATTGTTTTAGATTTTTTCGTAGCTTCAGATAATTTGAATAATTTACAAATCACCTTGTGCACATAAAGTTTTCATCTGTAGCAATACAAAGACCACAGACATCAAGAATCAGTGTATGAATCTCAACAATGGTGACAGTCAAGAAAATATTCAGATAAAACTCTGAACATCACAAAACAAGCTACTAAAAGTCACAACTATAACAGCATACGTAAAATAAAATAGTAAGAATAAAAGAAAATAATCAGACAATTCAGCTGCGTTGTTTATTCATGCTGCAATGTATGCTGGGATACATGGGAGAGTCTTGTACTATGCTGGTACCCAGCATGCATTGCAACATGAAGGATTTTGTTGACTGTCACCATTGTTGAGATTCATACGCTGATTCTTGATGTCTGTGATCTTTGCATTGTTACAGATGAAAATTTTTTGAGCACAAAGTGATTTGTAAATTATTTAAATTATCTGATTTTACAAGACTACTAGATCTGAAGCTATATAAAAAAAAAATCTGAAACAGTACTACATCCATACAATCAGATGTTGGACTTGAAATGAGATCGGTGGACCATTCGCCCACAATTTTTTTATTTTTTTTTCTTCTTCTTACCTTTGCTGGCTAAACTAAGTGTGTTCTATATAAACACACAATTAAAACAACCAGTGTAATATTAACACCAACATGTCAAGGGTCAAGAGCCCAGAGCCCAACAAAAGGAAACACTGGTCTCTTTGATGGTGATTTCAAACAAAACAATAAAGCATCTAAACCTCTGTTAATTCTCAATAAGAGCTTCTCTAGAAGTCTGACAGAAATAAAGACAATCTGGTCAGTCTGATGCTGTTTAATCAGATCTTGAGAGATTTAATGTCTTCTTTTTTCAGTTGATTTCATCTTCAGTTGTGGCTGAAGTCAGTTGTAGTTCTTGTGTTTCTCTTTCCTTCGGTGATTCTTCTTGATAACAGCAGGTGTTCATCATTAATGATCAATCATCACATAATTATCTCCTTAACTCCAGCACTGCTTCAATTCTACTTGAACAGTCTATAGTGTGGAAACACATGAACACTGGAACAATTTAGACCAAATCATTTTTTTGAATGTAGTAAATCGGCTCAAAAGGGAAATGTATATATTGTAAATGATTACAATTAATTATGATTAATTACAATTATGTATAACAGTTGCAAGTAGTAACTGTAGCAGAATTAAATTGCCATCAACTAATCTGTTCGTCCAGCGAACATTCCGTGTAAGTTCATATCAACTCTAAGAAAGTATATTTCCATGGCCACAGAAAATACTTTCCTAAGTATTAATTCATTAGAGCATGTAGTAAGGATCAAAATCGTAAAGGGACATTATCTACAAGCAGGACCAGAAACTCATGTAATTTGTGCACAAAAGTTTTATTAACTAAACACTAACGCACATAACTAATCTAAACAAACAAACATACAGTCACTCATACATGGGGAAAGGGCAAATGAGACTTGATGGAGGAAACCATCAGGAAAATCAGAGAATGAAGCTATGAAAAGAGTCAGTTAACTACCTGAGAAAACCATCAGCGCCGTTTATAACGAGGTCTATAGCTTATACTAAACCTCTTTTTTGTTTAGTATAATGTACGAAACCTGCATTGCCTTGGTTGTTGATGAGTTTCCGGATGCAGTCTCGGATGAAAGTCTTGATGGTTTCAAGGTTTTAGACTTGCGATCACATTCTCCCGAGTTGAAGAGTGATGAATTTCAAAGATGTCCTGACTCAATGGTGATTGAGAGTTTCTTCCAAGATAGGAAGTGAAAAAGAGCTAAGAAAGAGATCTGCTGAGATTCAAGGATCTTTGCTTGAATGGAAAGTCAAGGCTGCAAGGCCTGGCGCAAAAACTTAAGGGTTGCTGAGGAGCTCACATCCTCCTCATCCTCTTAGGATCTAAAAGAACCACAGACTGGCCTGTGTCGAGGCCTGCCAGGTGCGATAGCACCAGCCCTGGGACTTAGCAATCAGAAGAAGGAAAGGGGATGAGAGATGAGTGAAGAGACTAAAACGCTAGGTGGGTCACTGAAGTGAGGCCTTTTAAACCCTATCACACCCCTGTGGTCACACCCCTGGGGGAGGGTCAAAGAGTCAATAGTAACATTCACATTTGGAGGAAAAGTTTACGACTCTTTGTGTTCAAGCATGGTAATTTGCATATGTAACTGGATCGGATGTTAATATACAAACTAGTAAAAATTCCTAGAACACTAAAATGGTACATAGGTATCAACATAATATACACTCTCAATTAGATCATCCAAAGACAAACTGAAAGAGACCAAACATGGTATAAGTAAGGTGATATTAACTAGTGTTCTATCACAAGTATGCATAAAACAGTATACGGTGCACAAGAACATATACAAGAACAGTAATAATATACACAATGACCTGAAGGATATGTGTGTTCATTCAAAGAAAGGTTTTTCTATGACTTAACCTCTTCCACTCTGATTGCCCGTGGGCGGGCAAAAGAGCTACGTCATTACATTTAAACCTATTTTTTTTATGTTTCTGGAGATACTATCACCCCATATATAGTATCATTTAAAATCTTAAAACCTCATCTTTACACAGAATATAATGATATTTGTGTATATGGAACACAAATAATGAATATAAAGCTTTAAAAAACAATCGTCACAAAATAGCTCCTCCCCCAAAATGGCGATGCAGAAATGTAAATATGAATATATATATTTTATGTACCTCACAAAACAGAAAAATCATACATCAAAAGAAAGCTCTCATTCTCAGAAATGTGACTGTGTCGTTTGTTTTATTGTTTTAACATCATAATTCACATTATCTCCATAAGAATCGGGCCGTAAAATATGATTTCTGTGAAAAAACAAAGACAAACGTCTCATTTCTGCTTCGATTACAGGTGCTCTAAGCTAAAATCAGCCACAAACACTATATCATCTTTACCCTAGGATGTTTTCTTTCAAATGAGCCCATTTGTACTTTTCTGTGAGCTCCTCTTGGTAAATAATCCACTGTTATGTCTCGGATGTCCAGAACACAAAATGCGCTCGACGGGAGAAACACGCGATCTACACGCGATCTACACATCATCATCAAAGCGTGCAAGGGTCCTCTAATCATGACGATTATATACATAATCAGGCACGTGTTCAAAGCTGAAGTTGTCCGCTCTCCAATCACATGTCAATCATTTATCTAGTAGTCCAATCACATGCTGAATCAGCCAATGAACCATGAATGAATCAGTGGAGTAGGTGGGCGGGATCACGACCGGTTTGTTGTTGATGATAGGCGAGTAGCTAGTAACAAGTGAATGACAAGTGACTGAGACGACTGACAGAAAATTTGTAGATATATTTGTATTTAAGTAAAGTGCTTTAGTATGTATTAAAAGTAGGATTTTTGAGGTAATATTAGTAAAAAAAAATAAAAAAAATTGCATTTGAGCATTAGAAAAATCCAAAGGACACATGCACTAAAAATGACACTTTGCCTCCCTTCGGTTATATTTGAATAACTCTTGTTCAGAATGTGATAGAGAAAAAATATTTTTTTTCTGGTGGATACTGGCACATAGTGTAGTCAAACAATATAATCAGCAGGTCCCCAGAGCAAACAGAACCTGAATCACAGATTTTCAAAGACAGGATTCTAAAAATAAAATAAACAAAAACGCCTATTTTTTCATGTTTATCGTAATATTTTAAAAGCATACAATGCTATTTATGATGTTTTGCAATCTGATTTAGTAAATTTGAAGGGTTTCCTGTACAATGACACTAGCTTTTTAAATTTCCTACACTGTATGTGTCTAGGGTGAATATTTAAACTTGGGTGTGTTAAATTCAGGCGGAATTCCAAAATATGCCTTAGAGTGGAAGAGGTTAATTAGAGAAGAGTCCATTTTTATGGCATAATGTCTTTCCTAAGGTTCAAAGATGGTGAGAGGGAGAACTCTCAACATGCCATTAGGTCATAACGTTTATCTGGACTGGCTGAGGTGTCCTGGTGAGCCATGGTAACCGGGGGCCTGGAGTCATTCACAGACATACGGGCACCCAGTATGTGTATTGGGTGAGGGGTCTGTGATTATTTGGCTACGTTCACACTGTCAGTTTTTGGGACTGACAACCGCATTTTCTTTACAGGTGTGAGTCTCAAAATATCTCGTTCACACAGCAGCTTACAGTTGTGTTTTGAATACTGTCTGTATGAACGTGCAATGGGAGTCAAGCCCATATTCCTTACCAGTAACCATAGTGACAGTGACCAAAGTAAAATCAAAGATGCAACGTCCATAAAACTGAAAGTCTTATCACTTTCTGACACAACAAGAATCCTATCGAGCCGCGAGTTCTTTTATCAAATCTTCATTAACCGACAGCAGCTTTTAAATTTGGGTGGAGAGCGGAGTATTTAAGAACACAAAACTGACGGGAGTGGCTCCGGTGGAAAACTGACTGGATCTAAAACTTTCAGATGACACACAGCTCATTTCTCCGTCACTGTAAGTTAACGAAACCACGCATGAAAACACGTAACAGAAGGTTTATGCAGCAGGTTTAGCACGTTTATGCAGCAGATCATCTCTGTCTCGCACTTTGTTAATCTAATGACTAATTGATTTGTTAAAACTAATGAAAAACTGTGTTTGATTGGTCCAAATGCTACAGTAGTGTTCCCAGTCAACAATCTGAACTCACAGTGATGTCACCATGATCTCCCAGGATACTCGTGATGAGGTCACAGTGTGAGGTAACAGTGAGCTAAAAGTGTAACCTCACAGCGCCATCACTATGTGCTCATTCTATGGTCACAATGTAAGGTCAAAGTGCACTCACTGCACAGAGACTAGATACCCAGCATGCATTGCAGCATGAAGTTTTTGATTGTCACCATTGTTGAGATTCATACACCGATTCTTGATGTCTCTCTTTGTGTTTAAATGACGCCATAGTTCAAAATGCTTGTGACTTATCATGCTTTTAAAAGCAATCATAAATTATTACACTGTTTGACCATATACTGCATAATCAAAAAGCTGTTCTAATTAAAATGTTCATATTAATAACACTTCACAAAGACTGCATACTGAACCTAGGTGATGATTTTGTTGTTATCAACAACAACAAAAAGAGACTGCAGCCAGGTGATATTGGTTTGGTGTTTTTTGCCATAACAAATGTGCTTTACAAACACAGTTACAGCAGCCCAAAAAAATATAATTTTGTAAAGTCAAGGGTCAATAGCCCAACTAACACAAACACTAATCACTTTGATGGTAACATCAGACTAAACAATAAAACATCTAATTCTCAGTAAGCGCTTGTGTAGATGTCATAAATAAAGTCAGTCTGGTAAGAAATGAGTGAAGCTGGTGATGCTGTTTGTGGAGTTGTTTAATCATTCTCTGCTGAGATCTTCAGAGATTTAATGTATTCAGTTGATTTCATGGAAGGCTGTGTCTGGAAGTCAGTTGTATGTTTGGAGAAGGTTCTTATAACATAAATCTGTTAGCTGGGCGTGCACTCATGAGCTCATCATTTGAGAACACTGTGATATCTCTGTGATAGTGTTGAGAAACAGGAAGTAGAATGTCCCCCGGTGACTGATATTTGAACTGCCTCCTCTCAACCTGCTCAACATTTTGAATTCACAATGAGTTCACATATTACTCACACTGTGAGTATCACCGTATGAGAATGGTGTGATGTCACTGTGATCATCACGTGATCTCACGTGTTGACTGGGTTGTTGCTGCTCAAGAGTTTGCTAACGCTTCTTCAGCAAAGTGTGGATTTACTTCACCACTATTACATCCAACAGTGGAGACGCATCATATACACACGGAAAATTCTATATACACATCAGTGCCGATGACATGTCTTTAAAAGGCGTTTTTGGATCAGACCTGAGAGAACAAGCGTTTGGTGGGAAAACTTTGTCAATGACGTTGTTGACGACCTCCAATGGAAGGAAAACTGTTGTATGTCTAAAGCCTCTGTCATTGCCCTGAGTGAAGAACTACATCCTTATATCGAGGGCAAAACAGACCGACATGAGATCACCAGTAGGAGTCTTAAAAAGGTGGCGTGCATGTTGTAATGCTTAAGTGATGAAGGAAGACTCAGAAAAACCGCCAATGCTTTCATATTGTCACGGCCGACTGTGTCTGTTATTGTCAGGCAAACATGAAAAGCCATCTCTGGCATTTTTATGTATTTTGGTCCTAGGTGGACATTCACTATGCCTGAGACCCACGAGCTAGTGTCCGGATTCGAACGTGCTGTAAGAAATTAACTCAAATTTGATCTTCTTAGGGAATTGAATTTTACAATCCAGTCTGCTTTTCATTTGATTGAACTGATTCAAAATTGATAGCTTATACTTTACCAATGGTTCGTCCAGCGAACGTTAAAATCAGTATTTTTAAAATATCAGTATCAGTAAAATCTTAACCATTTTGATATTTATATTATGCCCTGGCCAAGGTCATAATAACTGTTAATGATAGCTTAGTTCTGAGCTAGGTAACACAAGATCTGGGCAAATGTTTAACTTTAAAATACACAACACAAGACCATACTTCTTTATAAATGAAACAAAAGTTTATTTGCTATCTGTTGTTCTGACAATACATTAAACTAACCTTTTATTCACACCACGGTCTTGCAAATAACGTGACCATTCATCCATTCACAACCAAAACTAAACTTCACATATTTCATACACGTCAATAGCTTTATCTGTTAAAGGGCCTGAGGGTATCAGTGAATTATGTTATAGTCCATGCATAGGGATCACGAGAGTCACAAGGCTTCTCTCAACCATGCGTTGTGACACATAACTTTTTTAGTTCTTAATACAAGAGATCGTTGTTGTCTTCTGATGGAGTTAGTGTTTTATCACTCTTCTGAGTAGATAACAATAAGGGGCTGACTGGAAACCAACTCAGAATATTGACGCCACATGATAGTGATGATTAGTTTAGACCTCGCTATGAGTTGATTCATTGATTCTGTTTGACACAGGAATCCTATAGTGCACATGGTATGCCTCAATGTTTAGAAGTCGTAGACGGGACCCATATCGAAATTAAACAGCCAACTGTCAACTCGATGGATTACCTGAACAGGAAGGGTAAATATTCTCTCAATGTGCAAGCTGTGTGTGACTACAAATACAGATTTATGGATGTTGTCATAAAATGGCCTGGTAGTGTTCATGACGCTTGTGTCTTGGCCAATTCGAAGTTGAATAGTTTTTTTTTTTTTTTTTTAATTGGAAAGATTCCTGTACTGGAGAAGACAACTGTGGATGATGAGGAGCCTATACCTATTTTTCTTTTGGGAGATCCTGCCTATCCATTACTGCCTTTCTTGATGAAAGAAAGAACAATATTTATGATTTTGTCTGTGTAGAGCCCGGATTGTAATCAAGTGTGCATTTGGTCAGCTCAAAGCCAGGTTTGCATCCCTTAGTCGGCCAATGAAAATAAATCTTGCTGATTTACCTCGTCCAAACCACGGATTGCTTTTAGTTTCCATGTTAAGTGCATTTTGCTAATTGTTTCTTTGTTGCGTGGGAATCTTTACCTTCCGCCTGTCCGGTTGTCGGATATTGGACTAAAAAGGCCTGTAATTTGTCAGAATACTTGGTTTGGCATGACTCCCAGTTCACATTTTCTTGCCATTTTGCCGCTTTGTAGTACAAAGTTACTTGTAGTAACAATCCAACCTCATCATCCATCCAGACAAAATTGTTCGCTGCTTTTCCAATGTTGTTTGTTTGTTTACTTCTGTGCACAAGCTGCTATTGCTATGAATGGGGAGTAGAGCAACAGTCGGTGTGGTGATTTTAGTGACGGAACTCCTGCTCACAAAGACCTAATCATCACTTCCCTACAGGTACTGTTTACTAACAAGCTGATAGCGCCAACTACTGATCTGGCATACGTAATACAGCATTTCTAGTAGTTTTCGCAGATATGTGTAAATGTAAATCTTTTGAAAAGATTGTCGTGTATACGTGAAACGTTTTAAAAATGCAAGGGAAAAACTTTTGCGTTTTTGACTACATCATTGTCATGTAAACGTAGCCTAAGTGGTCTATACCTTTGGTAACTTGCTTTTCTGGCCCAGTTAAATTAAAGGAATAGTTCACCCAAAAATGAAAATTCTGTCATTAATTACTCACCCTCATGTCATTCCGAACCAGTAAGACCTTCATTCATCTTCGGAACACAAATTAAGATATTTTTGATGGAATCCAAGAGCTTTCTGATCCTTCATAGACAGCAAGGGTCCTACCACGTTCAAGGCCCAGAAAGGTATGAAGAGCATTGACAAAATAGCCCATGGAACATCAGTGGTTCAACTGTAATTTTATGAAGTTACAAGAATATATATTTTTTCTTTATTCAACAATTATTTCCCCTAAGTTATTTCCTTTTGCCATTAACATGACGCATACACTGCGCTTTGTTTACGAGCAAAGAAAGGCACACGCATGAGCCTTGAATGTGGTAAGACTCTTAGTGTCTATGGAGAATCAGAAAGTTCTTGGATTTTATTAAAAGCTGCTTAATTTGTGTGCTGAAGATGAACGAAGGTCTTATGGGTCTGGAACGACATGAGGGTGAGTAATTAATGACATATTTTTCGGGCAACTATCTCTTTAAAAAGAAAATGAATACAAAAAGAAAATATAGGGCTACTAAGGAAAAAATACAAAACATTTCTTAATCATTATGATTAGTTTCCCTTTAAAAATATCACACTAAATTGATTTGAGATGCAACATTTTGTAAGATAATAAGAATTATAATATATTTTAGAAGTTGTTTTTTCTTCTATATTTCCCCTTGGCAGTTTTTCCCTTAAGCAATAAAGCTTCCTAAATTTGAATGTAAATAAATAAATAAATAAATACATATTTATTGCTTTATTTGTATATGTATGTATGAATGAATGAAGACACCAAATATAAAATATCAATAATTGATTCTGTTTTTGTCCCAAGTGTATAATCTGTCCAAAGTAAAAGGATTTCTGGAGATGGTGCAGCAGTCAGGAGTGGAGAACATCACCCAACATAAAACCTGTGTATATAAACATGTTTTTGGTGTAAATTATGTAATGATTCTTAAACACCACACAGACAATTTTTATATTGTGCTATGCTACTGGTTGAATGTATTATTTGTTATTCACAATTTCTTGTGGTCACTGAACTGATTTTCATGAGTCGTTCAACCAGCACTGCAGCAAGCATTTACATGCACTTAAAGGAACACTCCACTTTTTTTGGAAATAGGCTCATTCTCCAACTCCCCCAGAGTTAATAAGTTGAGTTTTACCGTTTTTGAATCCATTCAGCCGATCTCCGGGTCTGGCGAGAGCACTTTTAGCATAGCTTAGCATAGATCATTGAATCCGATTAGACCAGTAGCATCGCGTTCTAAAACGATCAAAGAGTTTCGATATTTGTCCTATTTAAAACTTGACTCTTCTGTAGTTATATCATGTACTAAGATCGGCGGAAAATGAAAAGGTGCGATTTTCTAGGCTGATATGATTAGGAACTACTCTCATTCCGGCGTAATAATCAAGGAACTTTGCTGCCGTAACATGGCCGCGGCAGGCGTAGTGATATTACGCAGCGCCTGAAAGTAGTGCCCGGTAGCTGAAAAAATAAGTGGAGTGTTCCTTTAAAAAGCCTGATTTCAGACCAGCTAAATGGTGCTGGAACTAGAGGTGCTGAGGATGCTGCAACACTCCTCTGTCGATGGCAGTTTGACTGCACTGCAATTTATGTTAACACAATTTGAAATTAAGTTATTGTTGTTGTTTTTCTTCATTTATTGTAAATGTTATTTCATTTTTATACTAGGGGTGTGCACAAATAGTTGAATATTCGATTTGTAAATATTATTTAAAAAATAAACACTGCTGGCTGTGAATGCAGGGAATCCATGATAAATCCTAAGCACGTGCACCAAAAGTCAGTTATAACTTATAAGTGATGGCCAGATGAAGCTTCATGAAGCTTTAAGCTTTTCAGCCAAATGGTTCACAAAAGGGTACATTTCTGGAGGCTTCATTTGCTCACAATACCACCTGGTGGCCAAAGAGTGTAAAAGAAGCAGATATATTACAGACAGAGGTGGATAGTCCAGGGGTCAGAAAGTAAAAGTCCTGCCCTGTGTTTATTCCACCCATGAACTCAGCAGCTGATTTCACCAGAGGAGGAACCAAGACATTCCTTTCAAGTCACAAACGAGTCTCGAGTCAAATCCCAAGTCCTCAAAGAGTTAAAGATAATGAGATAATTAAGTATCTAATTAAATGATGATTGTGCATTAGTGATGAACACCTGCTGTTATTGAGAATTACAGAGGATCAGATGTTGATGTTTTATTGGTTAAAATGATGACACCATCATGGAGATCAGTGTTTGCTTTAGCCCTTTTAATAATTCAATGTAAATTGCTTTTAAGCTGTTGCAATAGTGTTTTAGTAAACGTTTCTGTGTTGCTGAGTTCGTGAAACTTCATCTCACCGTCACTATCAGTTATAACTAAGTGGGCAATGGGTGGTGTCTTAGAGCCTGTTATTTGGCTGCATTTGAAATTGCATACTCAGTTAGTAGGTACTTAATTTCAGTAAGTTTTTTTTTGTCATTATGATTGTTCATTGTTAAAGATGCTACCATCTTTCCCTGATCTTGTATGTAATTATAAGTTCTGCAGTAATAATAATAAAAAGAAAATAAAAGCAACAGGTGCATAAACACCTCATAGCATCAATAAATCCACAACCCTACCTAGTTCGTTTTTCTCCATGTTTGCAATGTTTGTAATATATGGACAAAGGAGACATCGATCAGCTGCTCAAAGATCTCGTCTTTGGAGAAGACTGTTTATTGTACTCGAAAAATGTAAGTATTACTACTTAGAAATTAAGATTACGTCAGAATGCATTGGTAGCCCAATGCTTATGAACAAAAATAATGATAAATGCTGATCAATAATTAATTACATTTTTTTAGTAAAACAAGCAAAATCCCAGTCAGCAAACAAATTTGGCCCAGATTTGGCATGCATCTGGCACAGCTGGCATTCATCCGGCACTGGCACACTGTAAAACCCAACAGTTAGGGTAACTCAAACTGTTTGAGTAAATCGATTGCATTAAAAACCTGAAAAGTTAGGTTAACTCAAACCGTTTGAGGAAACTTATTGTCTTAAAATATTTAAGTTTTTTTAAAACTAATAGTTATGAGTAGGCTACTCTGAACTTATTTGAGTTGAGTTCATTAAATAAGATACACTGTAAAACCCGACAAGTTACAGTAACTCAAACCGTTTGAGTAAACCGATTGCCTTAAAAACCCGACACGTTAGGTTAACTCAAACCATTTGAGGAAACTGATTACCTTAAACAATTTAAGTTTTTAAAACTAAAAATTATGAGTGCTCTGAACTTATTTCAGTAGAGTTCACTAAAATAAAATAGACATTGCAGTTAAGTAATTAAGTGATTAATTAAGTGCTGACTGAGCGTTAGTGATGAACACCTGCTGATAACAAACATAATCACTGAAGAAAAGAGAAACACAAGAACAACAACTGACTTTAGTCACAGCCTTATATGAAATCAACTGAAATAAAATACATTAAATCTCTCAAAATCTGATTAAACAACCCCACAAACAGCATCACCAGCTCCACTTATTAATAACCAGACTGACTTTATTTCTGTCTAACTCCTTCTATTGTCTAACTCAGTTACAGCAGCCAAACAGTAACTAATTTTAAAGAGTCAAGGGTCAAGAGCACAACTAAAGCAAACACTGACCACCGTGATGGTGACCCAATGGTAAAACTTGATTTTCTCCTTCAGTGATTTTGTGTTAACATCAGGTGTCTTCAATAATTCAGTTTTGGGGGCCTGGAAACACAAGCTTTTGAACAAGATGCCTGTATCATCTCCATGTAAACAACAAAAACATGAATTTGTGAAAAAGGTGATGTCATGTGCATGCATATTACGTTTTTGCGCAGTGTTTCTTGATCGCCAACTACTGGCCTGACATGCATAACATAGTATCATTAGCATAGTGTTTTTTGTCCAATGAAACAAATATTTTTGTTTGAATTTTACTTAATTTTTTCATGCTATTTTACTAATTTTGAATGGTTAATTGTTAACATTTCATTTGATTAATTCTAATTAATTTTAATGTGTTGAATTTAATTAATAATATTGCATGTAATATTTTGAAACAAATATATTTTTTACAGTGTAATATTAACACCAAAATGTCAAGGGTCAATAGCCCAACAAAAGGAAACACTGGTCTCTGATGGTGATTTCAAACAAACCAATAAAGCATCTAAATCTCTGTTAATTCTCAATAAGAGCATCTCTAGAAGTCTGACAGAAATAAAGTCAATCTGGTCAGTCTGATGCTGCTTAATCAGATCTTGAGAGATTTAATGTCTTCTTTTTTTCAGTTGATTTCATCTTCAGCTGTGGCTGAAGTTAGTTGTAGTTCTTGTGTTTCTCTTTCCTTCGGTGATTCTTCTTGATAACAGCAGGTGTTCATCATTAATGATCAATCATCACATAATAATCTCCTTAACTCCAGCACTGCTTCAATTCTACTTGAACACTCTGTAGTGTGGAAACACATGAACACTGGAACAATTTAGACCAAATCATTTTTTTGAGAGCAGGCTTATCGCCATGTTAGTTGTAGTGGGTGACAAGCTACGGTATTAAGCTTGTTAACCTTTTATTCTCTCATAGAAAAAAACATCGGATATCATATTTTTTTTTTCATGACTAATTTATTAATGATCCAGCATCATCTGTATTAAAGAGAAAGAATCATTTCACCCGATGTTTAGAGAATAAAATAGCCTTGACAGCCTAAGTTACTTACACATAACTAACCGTTACTGAGTGACCGGACTCGTGTGTGTTTATCGGTAAAAGAAGAAAGCAGGCCGTGGACTAAACCAAGGTGAGGCAAGGGCGGGGGGAATCAAAACATTTATTAAAACATTTTTTTGCGTTTATTTTGTTTTATTATTCACTCAATTATTTTAAGTGTATGTCCATTATATTATTTTCATTACACAGAGTTGCTTGTAATGATATTTTTAAGGGGGACAACCCTCAGGTGGGGGGGTCCTGTCCCCACCCGTCCCCCCCAGGATTTACGCCTTGTTGTGTTTGTATACCGGTTAAAAGATCCTAATATTCATAACTCACATCTTATTCACCCATGGATACCCCGCAAATAGAGAATGCATAGCTACCTCTTATTTGGATGGATGGTGTTAGAAGTCTTGGATGCTCTCCCGCCGGTGACCGTATCAGCTCAGTCAAGTTCGTGTCTCTTGAGGCTCGATTATAATATATTCAGGTTCAGATAACAGGTTATTATTGTTAATTAATGACTCAGAGACTTGTTTAAAAAAGTTAACGAATCACCAAAACATTGGTTTCGTTTTATTAAAAAACAATTATCTCATAAGCAAATAACAAAATAACAGTGAATAGTCTTCACCACGAAAATCGGCCTTGACAAAGTGTTTTACAAACGTTTATATAGTTCTCTCTGTCACTCTTACACCTGCCTCCCCCTCCCCTTCTAGGGGAGGAAGCCTTGCCTTTTTTGTCTAAGTCTGCACAAAGCAATGTCAAAAGTTCAAAAGGAAAAAATATAGCATCTCTAAATAGCGAAGGTGTCTATATCTATTTTAAACTATAGGAGAGAATTGGGTAACACTTTATTTTGATGGTCCCTTTTGAACATTCTGTTGACACTAAGTAATGTTGCAACTACATGTCAACAAACTCTCATAAGAGTATTAGTAGACTGTCTACTTCATATCTACTAACTCCTTATTGTGTTGGTCTCCCAACAGATATTCTACTGACTATAAGTAACTTTGCAAGAACATGTCAGCTTATTCTAACACTAACCCTACCAGTCAACTAATACACTACTAACACTCTAATGAGAGTTAGTAGAAATGTAGGTGCAACATTACTTATAGTCAATAGAATGTGTTAAAGGGACCATCAAAATAAAGTGAAACCGAGAATTGTAACACCTGCTTATAGCATAAACAATACATAAGCCTATATGCCTAAACCGCAATATAACACCTCTAGCGGGTGTGATGAGCATCTTATGCCACGGTTAGCTAGAAATTCCACTTTGCACCGAGGTGCAAGGTGCATCTTCTTGCTTTTAACCGTCCTGTTACAAAGATAAGCATAGAAAATACATAGCAGTTAAACCCACAAAAATTATCATCATCTGCCATCTCAATACAGGATACACTTTTACACAGCTTTTAATACTCATACTTTAATAACAGAATTCTGGAGTTTCACTGTCTCTAGATCGTTTGTTAACTTTTGTAATTCAGCAGAGAAATCACATAACACAATCATCTCTATCATCAATTTCATTATTCTCTTATTCATTGATTCCTGTTTCCTCATTAATTTTAGAATTGCCTTCATTTTGAAGATGATCTTCTGGTCTTCTCGCTCTCTCTTGGGCCCGTCTGCGACGTTCATTCTTCTCTTGTTTCTTGACTTCTCTACTCCAGTTTCTTTGTATCACTTGAACTAAAAAAATCATCAAAATCAACTTTTATTTTATCTGATCTCTTTTTCACGGTTTTGTTAGAGGGTTGGTCGGGAAATCCCATACCAGATGGACCGGTTACTTTTACACCCTCTCTTGGGGTTTCCTGACCTAAGTCTCTAGTGAATTGACCATCTACCGGCAGTCTATCTTCAACACATTTCATAAAAGTTGTGCCGAATTTATTACTTGTAAATTTTTTCTCAATATATACATCATAAATGTTGTTCCATCTCTTTAAAAATGTAACTTCTACAAATCTCCTCATTCCCCATTCAGGAAGAAGGTCTAGTTTTCTAGGGCTATCGTGCATGAAGCATTCGTTGATGTTCTCATCTCTATCCACAAGAACCCGCAGTGCAGCCAGGGAGAAATAGACTCCTTCTGCGATTCTGGGCCTATACCAGCAGAGTTGTAAAGTCCAGGGGTCAGAAAGTAAAAGTCCTGCCATATTTTTGTTCCACCCATGAACTCAGCAGCTGATTTCACCAGAGGAGGAACCAAGTCATTCCTTTCAAGTCACAAGCAAGTCTCAAGTCAAATCCCAAGTCCTGAAAGAGTTAAAGTTAATGAGATAATTAAGTGACTAATTAAATGATGATTGTGCATTAGTGATGAACACCTGCTGTTATTGAGAATTACAGAGGATCAGATGTTGATGTTTTAATGGTTAAAATGATGCCACCATCATGGAGATCAGTGCTTGCTTTAGTTGGGCTCTTGACCATTTTAATAACTGAAAGTGGTTTGTTTTTAAGCAATTGCAATATTGTTTCACAATAAATATTTGTACATTGCTGAATTAAAAGCTTGAAGCAGATGCGTTTACACTTTCTGCTTTCATTCACTTGAATGAAAATCACTCCACCTGTAGCTGACGTGTGGTTGAGGAGAGCCCCCCACATGATTGTAAAGCGCTTTTGGTGTGTTTCAATACATAGTAAGGCGCTGCATAAGTGCCTCATTCGTCACAAAGATATCTCTTTTTGGTAATATCCAGCTGTTTATAAACAAATTGTCACCTTAATGCTTAAATATTGGAAAAGAGAAAAACTGTGTCACTCAGGCTTCTAGACGTGAACACTTATCATAGGATCCTCAACAATGGTGACAATAATTATTCATGCTGCAGTGCATGATGGGAGTTTTTACTATGGTGTTACCCAGTATGCATTGCAGCATGAAGCATTTTGCTGATTGTCACCATTGTTGAGATTCATATGCTGGCTCTTGATGTCTATGTGTGTATAAATAGCTCTGGAGTTTTAATATTTATGTGCGTTACAGAAATTTTAAATTTATTCAATATAACTATTAGAACAACACTTTCATCGCATGCTGTAGTTTCACAGGGTTGATTATTGAAAACCTGAACACATAAATAAAAGAAAAAGAGTTATTTTGGAGGTAAACAGGTCAGGTCATCATATGAAAACAGCTATTAGCTGCTCACTGTATAGCACTGATCTCTCTGCTTTATAACAGCACATGCACTGCTGCAGCAAAAGATCTGACACAGAAGTCAAGGGTCAGGAGCCCAACTAAAGCACGCATTGATCTCTGTGATGGTGGCATCATTTTAACCATTAAAACATCAACATCTGATCCTCTGTAATTCTCAATAACAGCAGGTGTTCATCACTAATGCGCAATCATCATTTAATTAGAAACTTAATTATCTCATTAACTTTAACTCTTTCAGGACTTGGGATTTGACTTGAGACTTGCTTGTGACTTGAAAGGAATGACTTGGTTCCTCCTCTGGTGAAATCAGCTGCTGAGTTCATGGGTGGAACAAACATATGGCAGGACTTTTACTTTCTGACCCCTGGACTTTACAACTCTGTTTATGACAAGAGTGCACCTGAAAAATCTACATCATAACAGGAGTTCTGACCTTTGTCACAGAAAGTCTTCTTTTTTGCTTTTTTCTCTATTACGCTTTAGAAATCATAAGAAATTATATATCAGTTGAAAACTTAAAATCTCAAAATTCATCCTTTGAAACCCATTTTAAAATCAGACATTGCATTACCATGGAAATGGTACATCAAAATCACGTTGGAAAATGTTTTCATTCATGAATTATAAAACATTAAGTTTGGATAGTGCACTATAATGTCTATGTTCAAAACTGTGAGTGACAGTTAAGGGGCTAAGGAAGTCAGTTTCTAAAAATGAAATGAGATAAAATGAGTTTTAATTTAGTCCATGGTGTCTTTACAGTAAAGTACTGTAAACTAGGCTACAGTAAATAACTGCACAATTAACAGCAAATTACTGGCAACATTGTTGCCAATATACTACTGTAAAAATGTCTGGTAAGGTCTAACAGTGCAGTTATTGTAGATGTTACCAGATGAAGTGCAATTTATAAGTTGAACCGACTAAACATTTTTATTTATTTTTTTCAGTTTATATTAAATTTCATTAGGGCAAATTATAATGTATCAGAGTAGCTTTAATAGCTTCTTTCTCTTTAAATATTTAATTCTAATTAATTTTAATTTAAGTAAAATGTTAATTCAATTAGAGCCTGATTAAAGATAAACAGTGTCTTATATAATGAGGTGTTAACTATTTACAAATGTTAAAGTTCTTAAAAGGATAGTTCACCAAAAAAGTAAAATGGTCATAATTTACTCAACATCATGTAATTTCAAATTTCAATAAATTCAATACATTTCTGTACATCACAAAAACAGTAGAATACAGTACCCAGTCAACACGTGAGGTCACATATGGTGATACTCACAGTGTGAGTAATATGTGAACTCGTGAATTCAAAATGTTGAGCAGGTTGAGAGGAGGCAGCTCAAATGTCAGTCACCGGGGGACATTCTACTTCCTGTTCCTCAACACTATCACAGAGATATCACAGTGCTCTCACATGATGAGCTCATGAGTGCACGCCCAGCCAACAGATTTCTGTTATAAGAGCCTTCTCCAAACATACAGCTGACTTCAGCCACAGCCTTAGATGAAATCAACTGAAATAAAAGAATACATTAAATCTCTCATGATCTCAGCAGATAACGATTAAACAAGTCCACAAACAGCATCACCTGCTTCACTCATTACTAACCAGACTGACTTTATTTCTGATATCTACAAAAGCGCTTATTGAGAATTAGATGTTTTATTGTTTCGTTTGATACCATCAAAGTGATTAGTGTTTGCTTTGGTTTGGGTCTTGACCCTTGACTTCACAGTATAATGTTTTTTTTTGGGCTGTTGTAACTGTGTTTATAAAGCACATTTGTTACGACAAGTAACACCAAAAAGACGCTGCAACCAGGTGATATTGGTTAGTTGCTGTTGATGATACCAACAAAATCCTCACCTAAATTCAGTATGTGGTCTTTGTGAGGTGTTATTAATCTGAAAGTTTTAATTATAACAGCTTTTTGATTATGCAGTAAAGGTTCAAACAGTGTAATGCTTCATGAAAAATTTTGAAAGCATGATAAGTCACAAGCATTTTGAACTATGGTGTCATTCAAACACAAAGAGAGACATCAAGAATCAGTGTATGAATCTCAACAATGGTCACAATCAAAAGATTCATGCTGCAATGCATGCTGGGAATCTAGTCTCTGTGCAGTGAGTGCACTTTGACCTCACATTAGTATGAGCACACAGTGAGGGCGCTGTGAGGTTACACTTTAGCTCACTGTTACCTCACATTGTGACCTCATCCTGGGAGATCATGGTGACATCACTGTGAGACCAAACTGTTGACTGGGTATCAAGGATAACCAAAGTCATTTGATATCATTCTACAAATTGTCTTATGTTGTGTTCCACAGAAGAAAGTAAGTCATACAGGTTTGGAACAACATGAGAGTGAGAAAATATTATCAGAATTTAATAACAGTAAATGTTCTGCATTCTAGCTCAAAATCATTGCTTTACTGTCAAGTTCATTTCTATGTGAAAAATGCATTATCAAGTTCATTATTAAGAGTTCAGTAATATCTACGATTATTTGTTTCCATTCTGTTTTATTTATTAATTTATTTACTCCAATTTAAGTTCAAGTTCAAGTTGAGCTTTATTGTCATTCCGCTACATGCGGGGGCATACAGTGGAACGAAATGTCGTGCCTCACAGGACCACGGTGCTACATAGATACAATAATACAGCAGTGAAGTAAAACAATATAAACCTATACACAACTATCCTACTGATAGATTTGACTATAAATATGCTATATATAAAATATTTTTTTTCCTATACATAAACTAAAAAATACAAACAATACAAACTATACGAGTGCTTCAGATAAATACTATACATGTGCGAAGAGAAACATTGTGAGTCAGCAGCTGGCTGGGGAATAGTGCAGGATGATTTGTAGTGCATGAGCATGTAAACATACGTATATTACTGAGTCTTTTTGTGGGATTTGTGTACACACATCAGTGTGTGTGAAAAGTGACTAGTGCGCATAGAGGAGGAGAGTGTGCTACTACAGGTGGTTTGTATAGGCCCACTCACCTGTGTGTAGCACACTTCGATTGCACAAAAAAAGAAGTTCCATAAGTTTCAGATGGTCCATGTTTCAGGAGGTAGGGGGTTTGTATGGGGGTTCAGAGAGGGGCGGGGTGATTTGAGTTCAGGGCTCTCACAGCCTGGGGGAAAAAGCTGTTGAGCAGTCTGGCAGAGCGGGCTCTGATGCTCCGGTACCGTCTTCCTGATGGTAGGAGCTGGAAGAGACTGTGGGAGGGATGTGTGGAGTCCTTCACGATACTATTTGCTTTGCTGGAGCATCGTGTAAGGAAAATGTCCAGGATGGAGGGAAGAGGGGCACCGATGATCCTTGCAGCTGTGTTCACTGTCCGCTGGAGGGTCTTGCGGTCTGCTGCGGTACAGTTCCCGTACCAGACAGTGATGCAGCTGGTCAGCACACTCTCAATGGTGCCCCTGTAGAAAGTGGTGAGGATGGGTGGAGGGAGACTTGCTCTTTTCAGCCGGCGGAGGAAGTGTAGGCACTGTTGTGCCTTCTTGGAGAGTGACATGGTGTTGGTGGTCCAGGTGAGATCCTCTGTGATGTGCACCCCCAGGAATTTAGTGCTGCTGACTCTCTCCACAGGCGAGCTGTCGATGGTCAGTGGGGGGTGGTCAACGGAGTTTCGCCTGAAGTCCATCACAACCTCCTTTGTCTTACTCACATTGAGGGACAGGTTGTTAGCGCCACACCATTCAGCCAGCTGTGCCACTTCCTCTCTGTAGTCCGTTTCATCATTGTTGCTGATGAGACCTACCACTGTTGTGTCGTCAGCAAACTTGATGATGTGGTTGGAGCTGGACTTGGCAGTGCAGTCGTGGGTCAGCAGCGTGAAGAGCAGCGGGCTGAGCACACAGCCTTGTAGGGCACCTGTGCTCAGTGTGGTAGTGCTCGAGGTGTTGTGGCCGACACGGACTGACTGAGGTCTTCCGGTTAGAAAGTCCAAAATCCAATTACAGAGGGAGTTGTTAAGGCCCAGCAGGTTTAGTTTATTTATGAGCTGTTGTGGGATTATTGTGTTGAATGCTGAGCTGAAGTCAATGAACAGCATTCTAACATA
The DNA here is from genome assembly GCA_036784905.1 of Acrossocheilus fasciatus. Classification (NCBI taxonomy): domain Eukaryota; kingdom Metazoa; phylum Chordata; class Actinopteri; order Cypriniformes; family Cyprinidae; genus Acrossocheilus; species Acrossocheilus fasciatus. Next base: position 37,575,634 of record CM071938.1, on the reverse strand, counting down.
AGAGTCTTTGTTTTCTAGGTGGGTAAGAGCCAGGTGGAGGGTGGAGGAGATTGCATAAGGACCTATAACCCAGCAAAACATTCACAAGAAACTTGTGGGCCAGATTTGTCCAGGGTCGAATTTTAACCAGTCCAGCCCTATAACCTATATATGCTGTTCACTGATTATTTAAACCCTTACAAGATCTACAGAGCAGCTGCCAATTTACCAAAGGTTGAATTTACACAGCTGGTTTTTGCAGGTCATTTATGGGAAATCTGAATTGGACTGCCGTGAACTCTTCAAATCATTTTGTTATTTCTATGAATCTCCTGTTTGGTTCGCAAAACTGAACTCAATTTTACTGACAGCAGCTTTATTTCTACATTAGACACTTAACAAGTATGAACTTGTGTGTTTGATTCTGCATTCTTGATGATATGAGTCAATGTGAAAAATCACAGTTTATTTATAAAATGTATGAAAATAAAAGCAGTTATTTATTGCCTAAATATTACTTGCTATTTTTAAATTCTACATCAGTGAACTGATGCATCGAATTATTATTATTTTTTTTAAATGTGTGTTGGTGATTCCAAACGGTATGAAATGCAAACAAACAGACTGAGAAAGCGATCAGTTTGGACTCTGATGGTGGTGGAAGCGAGTATAAATCTGAGCTGCTGCAGGCTCACAGATGCTCACAGGAAGAGAAACAGACAGAGAGGATGGACGTGAAGCTGCTGTTTCTGACCGTTGTTCTTCTTTCCTCACCGCTCCTCACACTATGTGCTCCGCTGTGAGTATCAAACACACTGTTTGTTCATGGAGTCACTAACAGATCTGTTTTCAAACGCTCTGATTTGATCTCCTCAGGTATGTTCTGTCAGCTCCTAATTTGCTGAGGGTGGGTTCCTCAGAGAATGTGTTTGTGGAGGCTCAGGATTACTCTGGAGGAAACCTGAATGTCAGGATCATAGTAAAAAACCATCCAAAGAAGAACCTGGAGATACTGTCTAAACCAGTGACACTGACTGCAGCCAACAATTTCCAGGTCCTTACAGATATAAAGGTGATGCCACTTTGAAATACTTTGTCCTTACACTGTAAAAAATATATTTGTTTCAAAATATTACATGCAATATTATTAAATTCAACACATTAAAATTAATTAGAATTAATCAAATGAAATGCTAACAATTAACCATTCAAAATGAGTAAAATAGCATGAAAAAATTAAGTAAAATTCAAACAAAAATATTTGTTTCATTGGACAAAAAACACTATGCTAATGATACTATGTTATGCATGTCAGGCCAGTAGTTGGCGATCAAGAAACACTGCGCAAAAACGTAATATGCATGCACACGATGTCACCTTTTTCGCAAATTCATGTTTTTGTTGTTTACATGGAGATGATACAGGCATCATGTTCAAAAGCTTGTGTTTCCAGGCCCCCAAAACTGAATTATTGAAGACACCTGATGTTAACACAGAATCACTAAAGGAGAAAACCATGTTTTACCATTGGGTCACCGTCACGGTGGTCAATGTTTGCTTTAGTTGGGCTCTTGACCCTTGTGCAGTGTAATATCTGGAATTTTCAGCATAAATAGATTTTTAAGAGCTCTCCTGATCAAATATTAAAAAATATCATCTAGGCACACAGACATCAAGTATCAGCGTGAGAACCTCAACAATGGTGACCATCAAATGTTGCAGTGCATTCTGGGTGCCACCAATCAAAACTCATCAATAGCTCCCATCATGCGTTGCATATTTTTAGTAGTTTGTTTTGTGAAGTTCAGAGTTGATCTGTTTATCTGAATATGTTGTTTATCACCATTGTTGAGATTCATACTCTGATTCTTTATGTCAGAATGTGCCAAAAAAAATTTTTTTTTTCTTTTGGGATCAGAACTATTTTTAAAAAACCCTTTGGATTATACTGAAAATTTCCGATTTTATACTGTAGAATTACAGGACTGCTGTAATCAAAGGAAATCTAATTCAGAGATTCAGGTCAAATGATGATGACAATACATAATCAACACCACCAAACCACCTTCTCATTTGGCTTGTCTAACTATTGTTTAACTCTGTAACAGCAGCCAAACAATATATAATGTTAAGGAGTCAAGGGTCAAGAGCCGAACTAAAGCAAATATTGACCACCGTGACGGTGACCCAATGGTAAAACATGATTTTCTCCTTCAGTGATTCTGTGTTAACATCAGGTGTCTTCAATAATTCAGTTTTGGGGGCCTGGAAACACAAGCTTTTGAACACGATGCCTGTATCATCTCCATGTAAACAACAAAAACATGAATTTGCGAAAAAGGTGACGTCATGTGCATGCATATTACGTTTTTGCGCAGTGTTTCTTGATCGCCAACTACTGGCCTGACATGCATAACATAGTATCATTAGCATAGTGTTTTTTGTCCAATGAAACAAATATTTTTGTTTGAATTTTACTTAATTTTTTCATGCTATTTTACTCATTTTGAATGGTTAATTGTTAGCATTTCATTTGATTAATTCTAATTAATTGTAATGTGTTGAATTTAATTAATAATATTGCATGTAATATTTTGAAACAAATATATTTTTTACAGTGTATGTAAACATATCAGAGGGAACATTTCATATTTACATTATTTTTATAATGTTACATTATATTTACAATTAATTTTGCTTTTATCCATGTTGTATTTTATTATTTACTGTTGTTCAGATTCCAAGTGATAGGGAGTATTTCTCTGATGATCCTCTGGAGAAGCAGTATGTGTATGTAGAAGCTCAGTTTCCATCCACCACTCTGGAGAAAGTGGTCATGCTCTCATTTCATTCTGGATATATATTTGTACAAACAGACAAGCCCATCTACACACCTGATAGCACAGGTATGATTAAGTGTTTAAAAACAAGACAAATATAAAATGCATTAATGCGCAATGTGAACTTTAAACATGTTACATCAGCATGACATCATTCTGAATATTATTAAGTTGGCTTGAGAAATCCAACTTACTGATCTGTTATTTAAGCTTAAACCAGACTATCAGATCCACCTAAAATCCCATAGACTTTCATTGAGGGCGTGAACATTTTTATACAATATGACTTATTGTGTATTTAAGCTGTCTATTGCTTAATAACTCCCTACTAAAAAACAAAAACAAACAAAAAAACAAACAAACAAAAAAAAAACAACAACAACAGCTAGAACCAGCATAAGGTTCTCCCAGATGGTCTCCCAGGCTGGTTTTAAAGTGGTTTTGGCTAGTGATGGGCAGATGAAGCCTCATGAAGCTTTTCAGCTTTTCAGCCAAGTGGTTCACAAAAGGGTTCATTTCTGGAGGCTTCATTTGCTCACAGTACCACCTGGTGGCCAAAGAGTGTAAAACAAGCAGACATATTACAGACAGAGGTGTAAAGTCAAGAGGTCAGAAAGTAAAAGTCCTGCCCTGTGTTTATTCCACCCATGAACTCAGCAGCTGATTTCACCAGAGGAGGAACCAAGTCATTCCTTTCAAGTCACAAACGAGTGCATGTCTCCCTGAACGCACCTGATTTAGATCATCAGCTCGTTAGGAGAGAGATCCATGAACTGCAATGAGTGTGTCAGATAAGATACACACAAAATGTGCAGAGCAGTGGGTCCCGAGGACTGGAGTTGAGAACCACTGATTTAGCACATTGCTTACATGATTTAACGTGTTGTTAGCATGTTTTAGCATGATTAGCACATTACTAGCATGTTTCTAGCATTATTAACAAGTTATTAGCATGTTTTTAGCGTGATTAGCATGTTACTAGCATGTTGTTAACATGTTTCTAACATGATTAGCAAGTTACTACCAGAGGTGGATAGTCCAGGGATCAGAAATTAAAAGTCCTGCCATGTGTTTATTCCACCCATGAACTCAGCAACTGATTTCACCAGAGGAGGAACCAAGTCATTGCTTTCAAGTCACAAGCAAGTCTTGAGTCAAATCCCAAGTCCTTAAAGAGTTAAAGTTAATTAGATAATTAAGTGACTAATTAAATGATGATTGTGCGTTAGTGATGAACACCTGCTGTTACTGAGTATTACAGAGGATCAGATGTTGATGTTTTATTGGTTAAAATGTTTGCTTTAGTTGGGCTCTTGAACCTTGACGTTTTTTGTCAGATCTCTCTTTGAAGCAATGCGTGTGCTGTTATAAAGCAAAGAGATCAGTGCTGTGCAGTGAGCAGCTATTATCTTATTTTCATATGATGTGATAATCATCTGTTTACCTCCAAATACCTTTTTTAAGTTTTTTTTATTTATTTAAATTCATATGTTCAAGTTTTCAATAACCAATCCTGTGAAACTACAGTATGCAATGAAAGTGCTGCTCTAATAGCTATATTGAACTATTTTTTTAGTCTATGTAATACATACAAACATTTAAACTCCAGTGTGTTTTAGACACACACAGACATCAAGAACCAGCATATGAATCTCAACAATGGTGACAATCAACAAAATGATTCATGCTGCAATGCATACTGGGTAACACCATAGTAAAAAAACTCCCATCATGCACTGCAGCATGAATAATTATTGTCACCATTGTTGAGGATCGTATGATAAGTGTTCACATCTAAAAGCCTGAGTTATGAAGTTTTTTTTTTTTTAGAATATTTAAGCATTGTTGTGATGTTTGTTTAATAGAACTTTTTTGCAGTCCTGTGATAGCTGAATATCACTCAATAAACCGAAGAGAGACACCTTCGTGATGTTCATATGCTTATTCAAGCTTCAAGTTCTGCAATGTACAAATGCACAAATGTTTGTTATGCAGCAACATTGCAATTGCTTAAAAGCAAACCACTTTCAGTTAACAGAAGGGTCAAGAGCCCAACTAAAGCAAACACTGACCTCCATGATGGTGGCATCATTTTAACCAATAAAACATCAACATCTGATCCTCTGTAATACTCAGTAACATCAGGTGTTCAACACTAATGCACAATCATCATTTAATTAGTCACTTAATTATCTCATTAACTTAAACTCTTTGAGGACTTGGGATTTGACTCAAGACTTACTTGTGACTTGAAAGGGATGTCTTGGTTCCTCCTCTGGTGAAATCAGCTGCCGAGTTCATGGGTGGAATAAACATATGGCATGACTTAATTTCTGACCCTTGGACTATCCACCTCTGTCTGTGATATATCTGCTTGTTTTGCACTCTTTGGCCACCAGGTGGTATTGTGAGCAAATGAAGCAACCAGAAATGAACCCTTTTGTGAATCACTTGGCTGAAAATTTTAATGCTTCATGAAGCTTCATTTCACCATCACTAGTTTTTACTATGGTGTTACGCAACATACATTGCAGCATGAAAAATTTTGTTGTTTGTCATCATTATTGAGATTCACATGCTGGTTCATGATGTCTGTGTGCGTCTAAATAGCAAAAGAGTTCAAGTGTTTTTATGCATTATGTACAGCAGCTTTGAAATGAACTTTTTATAACAATTAGAACAACTCTGGTTGCATGCTGTAGTTTCACAGAGTTGATTGTCCAAAACACAAATCTACAAATAAAATAAAAACTTATTTTGGATGTAATCAGGCTGATGATTATTTTTTTCATTCAAAAGCAGCTAATAGATGTTCAGCTAACACTGATCTCCATGATGGTGGCATCATTTTATCATCAACATCTGATCCTCTGTAATTCTCAATAACAACAGGTGTTCATCACTAATGCACAATCATCATTTAATTAGTCACTTAATTATATCATTAACTTTAACACTTTGATGACTTGGGATTTGAGTCGAGAATCGTTTATAACTTGAAATTAATGACTTGGTTCCTCCTCTGGTGAAATCAGCTGCTGAGTTCATGGGTTAAATAAACACATGGCAGGACTTTTACTTTCTGATTCCTGGATTGTCTGCCTCTGGTAATAACTTGCTAATCATGTTAGAAACATGTTAACAACATGCTAGTAACATGCTAACCATGCTAACCATGCTAAAACATGCTAACAACACGATAAATCATGTAAGCGATGTGCTAAATCAGTGCTTCTCAACTCTAGTCCTCGTGACCCACTGCTCTGCACATTTTGTGTGTATCTTATCTGACACACTCATTGCAGTTCATGGATCTCTCTCCTAACGAGCTGATGATCTAAATCAGGTGTGTTCAGGGAGACATGCAAAATGTGCAGAGCAGTGGGTCCCAAGGACTGGAGTTGAGAACCACTGTGCTATGTCATGCTAGCAACATGCTATCAACATCAACTTTTACAACTGCTTCAAACTTTCAGGCTAGACTTTCTCAAGCCAGCTCAATGTTTGTTCTCAAACTTTACTCTTCTAGTTAAACTGACTGCTGCTTTTATCAGGGTTTGTATCTGCAGAAAATAAAACCATCAGAACTCAGTAGTTTTAGCAGTTTTAGCCTTTTACGTCTTTTGCAGTTCAGTACAGAATTTTCTCTCTGATGCCCGACATGACACCACTCGATCAGTATGGAATCACAGTGGAAATCAAGGTAAATACTCTTATTTGCAAATGCACATACAGCATAATTGCACTGACAATCTTAGCAGTTGCAGTGTTAATGCTGATTTCTGTTCCTTAAGAATCCACAAGGCATCACAGTTTCATCAGAGAAGATATTTCCAGTCAAAGGGATTAAGTCCGGACACTACGCCATCCCTGATGTCACCAGGTGTGTAAAATACTCTCAGGACTGAAGCTACACAACTTGAGTAAACTGACTGAACTTATATTATTCCGGACAACACTTAGTACAATATCACCCTATTTATGGACTGTTATCATATGTTTTAATGTCATGAAATCAGATGTGCATATGTTTCTGGGTGTGTTCTGTGTCAGTCTTGGGATCTGGAAGGTGGTCACACGGTTCTCAAACACTCCTCAGAAGACGTTTACTGCAGACTTTGAGATCAAAGAATATGGTAAGATCTGTGTCAACAAACTGCGTTGTGTTAGAATACGATAACAAGTCAAAGACTGTATTTACTTATTTGCATGTCTGGTTTGGTTTTAGTGCTTCCAACATTTGAAGTGAAATTAAAGCCCAGTAAGTCATTCTTCTATGTGGGTGATGACAGTCTGACAGTCGACATTGAAGCCAAGTAAGACAAAATATATGATTCTTAATTTTATTCAAAATCTTTAATGTGTGAACACACTGATATGACTGAATCAATCTGACATCATTGGGTTAGTTGATTTTAATGGTCAGATTGAAGTTAAATGGCTCCTTTTCTTTTCTTTTTCTGTGGAACTGAAAAGGTCCAAGCTGCACTTTTTCTATGTAATGAAGTGGCTGCACAGTAAAATCCCCAGTGTTAAATCAACACTGCTCAGAGTGTATTTGGTCCCACTCCAAATAGTGTTAAAGTAACACTGAAGCAGAGTTAAAGCTAATGAGATAATTATGTGATTAATTAAGTGCTGATTGAGCATTAGTGATGAACACCTGCTGTTAACAAGCAGAATCACTGAAAGAAAATAGAAACACAAGAACTACAACTCACTTCAGCCACAGCCTTTGATAAAATCAACTGAAATAAAAGACATTCAATCTCTGAAGGTCTCAGCAGAGGAGGATTAAACAACTCCACAAACAGCATCACCAGCTCCACTTATTATTGACTTTATTTCTGTCAGATGACTACAGAAGCTCTTATTGAAAATTATCAGAGGTTTAAACATTGATGCTTCATTGGTCAAAAACAATGCCACCATCATGGAGATGAGTGTTTACTTTGTTTAGGCTCTTGACACTTGATTTGTTGTGTTAGTTTTTTTCTTTGCAACAATGCATATGTTGTTGTAAAGGAGAAAGAACAGTGCTTTACACTGAGCACATAGATGCTTCTGTGTGAGTAGACAATCATTGTGAACGGGCCAGACTGTATGCTTTTTTTTTTTTTATTCCATTTTGTGTTTGTGCAACTAACCTGCTGATGTTACAGTATGAGAAAGTGTTGCAGCCAACAGTTGTCGTGAATGCTTTTAAAACCATCTGCATAAAATGTTTTGAACAACTGCATTGTATAGACAAACACAGACATCAAGAACCAGCATATGAATCTCAACAATGGTGACAATCAACAAAATTCTTCAAGCTGCAATGCATGCTGGGTAACACCATAGTAAAAACTCCCACCATGCACTGCAATATAAATATTTATTGTCACCACTGTTGAGAATCATATGATAAGTGTTCATGTCTAAAAGCTTGATCTGAAACTCCTCAACTTTTTGAAATGTTACGATCCTATATGTTTAATATAGAGCTCAAAATTATTGTAGAAATAGGACTATATATCCAGCAACACATGATGTTATTTATATATATGCTTACATATTTTTTGTCTGCTTTTTAGTTGATGAACTTAAGTCAATAACCAAAGAGCAAGTAAGAGAAACCACTTTGCATTGGTTAGTCATGTCTTTTATAAGCAGAAAGTGTAATCTGCTATATCAAGCTTCTGTTTCAGCAATGTTCAAGTGTTTGCAGTAAAACACTATTGCAATTAATTAGAAGCAAAACTAATTAAAAGTTTTACAAGGGTCAAGAGCCCAACTACAGCAAACACCGTCCTCCATGATGGTGGCATCATTTTTTGACCAATAAAATATCAACATCTAAACCTTAGTTAATTCTCAATAAGATCTTCTGTAGTCATCTGACAGAAATAAAGTCAGTCTGGTTATTAATGAGTGAAGCTGGTGATGCTGTTTGTGGAGTTGTTTAATCCTCCTCTGCTGAGATCCTCAGAGATTTAATGTATTTTATTTCAGTTGATTTTATCAAAGGCTGTGTCTGAAGTCAGTTGTTCTTGTGTTTCTCTTTTTCTTCAGTGATTCTGCTTGTTAACAGCAGCTGTTCATCACTAATGCTCAATCAGCACTTAATTAATCACTTAATTATCTCATTAGCTTTAACTCTGCTTCAGCGTTACTTTAACACTATTTGGAGTGGGACCAAATACACTCTGAGCAGTGTTGATTTAACACTGGGGATTTTACTGTGTGTGGATCAGGGACAGCCGTTGTCACCATTAAGTTTTACAGCAGAAACTGAATGTGGTTTTATAGGTATCTGTTTGGACAGCAGGTGGATGGAAATGCGTTTGTGGTGTTTGGTGTGATGCACAGTGAGAAAAAAACAAGTATTCCTACATCTCTGAAAAAAGTTCAGGTGAGAGACATTAAACGTCTTACAAGTGGGATCAATATCATTTCAGGGAGGACAGTTTAAGGTGCCTTATGTAATTCTTTTGACTGTACCACATAATACATTTGCAGATATTTAGGAAACAAGCAAAATTCACATTCTGGTTTCTCAAAAAAACAAAAAAAACAATGCTACAGCCAGTTATTCTAGTTATTTTACTACCCAAGTGAGTTGAGTCTGAAGAGGAGGGGACGGGAGAAACACAGGGTTTCTGCGGGGTCTTAAAAAGCCTTAAATTTAGTTGTATCAAAATTAAGGCCTTACAAAGTCTTAAATTGTACAAGAAAGTCTTAATTATGCTTTCAAGAGGTCTAAAATTTGGGGACGGAAAGACGAGAATTGCGATATGGCTGAATGTGACGATTAAACTTCAAAAGGCTATGATTTCATGAAATAAACATGAGCGTTGTAAGTTCAAAGTCCGGTGCTGCGCTTACTGCCTTTACCAGGAAAACGGTTATATTTGTGCCAAACACAACACCTGCTGGCAGAGAATGAATCAGTTAACAGGTTAAGCTAGTGCACGTACGAGGGCCTTCTTTCACTGCACGATTCTATTAAAATGCATTTAGAATGATCGCATAATTTAATATATGGGGGCAGAAAATGTATAGCCTATATTTATATCATTTCATATAGTTATCACATGAAGAGCACTGTTTTTTTTCTCCAAAAGTCGGCATGATTACAAATGTGATCTTGTTTATTGAACTGTTCCATAAAATCAATATGTTAATATTAAGAGACTTACATTTTAGACACCATATTTCGTGCTTTTGCTCTATTTCGCCAACAAAAATCATTCCAAACACAGCCAAAGCACTGTTTTTGGATCACTGAGCAATATGCAGTGTTTTGTTCCTGAATGAATCAACTGTTTAAATGATTTGGTTCAATCACAATGACTCACCAGAGGTGGAAAGTCCAGGGGCCAAAGAATAAAAGTCCTGCCATATGTTTGTTCCACCCATGAACTCAGCAGCTGATTTCACCAGATGAGGAACCAAGTCATTCCTTTCAAGTCACAAACGAGTCTCAAGTCAAATCACAAGTCCCCAAAGAGTTAAAGTTAATGAGATAATTAAGTGACTAATTAAATGATGATTGTGCATTAGTGATGAACACCTGCTGTTATTGAGAATTACAGATGTTGATGTTTTATTGGCTAAAATGATGCCACCGTCATGGAGATCAGTGCTTGCTTTAGTTGGGCTCTTGACACTTGACCAGGTTTTAGATATTTCTCTGTAGCAATGCATGTGGGGTTGTAAAGCGGAGAGATCAGTGCTGTGCAGTAAGTAGGTGTTCATATAATAAGATAGTCATCATGAGTTGGCCTGGTTACAATAAAAAAACACGGATACATCAGTAGGCAGTAAAACAAACAGCTACACCTTTAGACAATTAAGCATCTGTTATTCATGCTTCTTTAGATTGTGAGGGAAAAACTTTCTGGCTTAGCTGGGATTTGAACCAGAGATCTTCTTGCTGTGAGGAGACAGCATTTCACACTGAGCCACTGATGCTGCGCTTAGCTGTAGACATTAAATACAGGTACAGGACTCTGTTTGGATAGATGCTGAAATGTACAACATACACAGCAAAAACCTCAATGAACACTGCACACAATGTTAAAGGAAACACTAAAGTAGCGTTGAAGTTCACGAGATGGATGGTTAAATTAAATGATCATATAATTGATGTTTAAGCATTTGATCAAATCAACTGCAAGTCAAACACGTTAAAACTCTGAAGATCTCAGCAGAGGATGATTAAACAACTCCATAAACAGCATCACCAGCTTCACTCATTACTAACCAGACTGATGTTATTTCTGTCAGATGTCTACAGAAGCGCTTATTGAGAATTAATAGAGGTTTAGTTGTTTTATTGAAGACGTTTCGTTTGACCTCACCATTGTGGCGATCAGGGTTTGCTTTAGTTGGACTCTTGACCATCAAATTCAAATCTTAGCTTTTTTCTGGCTGTTGTGACTGTGTTTGTAAAGCACGTTTGTTATAGAATGAAAAGCCAGGAAAATGTGTTATTACGTGCTTTTGATTGACCATTGATAATGATATAATCATTATCTAGTGGCCTGATTCACTGATCTTATTCAGAGGCTGATCTTTAAAGACATGGTGTGGATTTTTTTTATTTGTTAGTTTGGTGTTGTATACAGCTGCTAAATGACCCTGAATGAGACGACAAACTGCTACTGAAAAATTTAAAAAATGTTTTATGCACAAAACTTACTACGGCAGCAATTAGACACACACAGACATCAAGAATCGGCGTATGAGTCTCAACAATGGTGACAATCAACAAAATAAATAAACAGATCGACTCTGAACATCACAAAACATGCTACTAAAACTTAACACTAAAAAATAAAAGCACATAGTAAGAATTAAAGACAATAAGTGGACAATTCAGCGGCATAATTTATTCATACCGCAATGCATGCTGGGATTCATGGGTGAGTTTTGTACTGTGCTGGTACCCAGCATGAATTGCAGCATTAAGCTTTTGATTGTCACCATTGTTGAGATTCATACATTGATTCTTGATGTCTGTGTGTGTCTACTTGCTGCCGTAGTACTAACAGTTTTGTGCATAAGACATTTTTAAAAATTTTCAGTAGCAGTTTGTCGTCTCATTCAGGGTCATATAGCAGCTGTATACAACACCAAACTAACAAATAAAAAAAATCCACACCATGTCTTTAAAGATCAGCCTCTGAATAAGATCAGTGAATCAGGCCACTAGATAATGATTATATCATTATCAATGGTCAATCAAAAGCACGTAATAACACATTTTCCTGGCTTTTCATGCTATAACAAACGTGCTTTACAAACACAGTTACAACAGCCAGAAAAAAGCTAAGATTAGAATTTGATGGTCAAGAGTCCAACTAAAGCAAACCCTGATCGCCACAATGGTGAGGTCAAACGAAACGTTTTCAATAAAACAACTAAACCTCTATTAATTCTCAATAAGCGCTTCTGTAGACATCTGACAGAAGTAACATCAGTCTGGTTAGTAATGAGTGAAGCTGGTGATGCTGTTTATGGAGTTGTTTAATCATCCTCTGCTGAGATCTTCAGAGATTTAACGTGATTGACTTGCAGTTGATTTGATCAAATGCTTAAACATCAGTTATATGATCATTTAATTTAACCATCCATCTCGTGAACTTCAACGCTGCTTTAGTGTTTCCTTTAACATTGTGTGCAGTGTTCATTGAGGTTTTTGCTGTGTATGTTGTACATTTCAGCATCTATCCAAACAGAGTCCTGTACCTGTATTTAATGTCTACAGCTAAGCGCAGCATCAGTGGCTCAGTGTGAAATGCTATCTCCTCACAGCAAGAAGATCTCTGGTTCAAATCCCAGCTAAGCCAGAAAGTTTTTCCCTCACAATCTAAAGAAGCATGAATAACAGATGCTTAATTGTCTAAAGGTGTAGCTGTTTGTTTTACTGCCTACTGATGGATCCGTGTTTTTTTTATTGTAACCAGGCCAACTCATGATGACTATCTTATTATATGAACACCTACTTACTGCATAGCACTGATCTCTCTGCTTTACAACCCCACATGCATTGTTACAGAGAGATATCTAAAACCTGAAGTCAAGTGTCAAGAGCCCAACTAAAGCAAGCACTGATCTCCATGACGGTGGCATCATTTTAGCCAATAAAACATCAACATCTGTAATTCTCAATAACAGCAGGTGTTCATCACTAATGCACAATCATCATTTAATTAGTCACTTAATTATCTCATTAACTTTAACTCTTTGGGGACTTGGGATTTGACTTGAGACTTGCAAGTGACTTGAAAGGACTGACTTGGTTCCTCCTCTGGTGAAATCAGCTGCTGAGTTCATGGGTGGAACAAAAATATGGCAGGATTTTTACTTTCTGACCCCTGGACTTTCCACCTCTGGTGTTTATATAGAACACACTTCGTTTAGCCAGCAAAGCTAAGAAAAAAAAAAAAAATTGTGGACAAATGACCACCGATCTCATTTCAAGTCCAACATCTGATTGTATGGATGTAGTACTGCTTTAGATTTTTTATATAGCTTCAGATGTAGTAGTCTTGTAAAATCAGTTAATTTAAATAATTTAAAAATCACTTTGTGCTCAAAAAGTTTTCATCTGTAGCAATGCAAAGATCACAGATATCAAGAATCAGCGTATCAATCTCAACAATGGTGACAGTCAACAAAATGCTTCATGTTGCAATGCATGCTGGGTACCAGCATAGTACAAGACTCTTGTATTAACTCTTGCATTGCAGCATGAATAAACAACACAGCTGAATTGTCTGATTGTTTTCTTTTATTCTTACTATTTTATTTTACGTATGCTTTTATAGTTGTGACTTTTAGTAGCTTGTTTTGTGATGTTCAGAGTTTTATCTGAATATTTTCTTGACTGTCACCATTGTTGAGATTCATACACTGATTCTTGATGTCTGTGGTCTTTGTATTGCTGCAGATGAAAACTTTATGTGCACAAGGTGATTTGTAAATTATTCAAATTGTCTGATATTTACAATACTGCAAGATATGAAGCTACGAAAAAATCTAAAACCGTATAATGTCTATATAATCAGATATTGGACTTGAAATGAGGTCAGTGACCAGTGACAAGATCTACCCACAACTCTTTTTCACTTGGCTTCGCTGGTTAAGCTAAGTGTATTTTAAATGATTACACAATTAAAGCAACCAGTGTAATATTAACACCAACATGTCAAGGGTCAAGAGCCCAACAAAAGGAAACACTGGTCTCTTTGATGGTGATTTCAAACAAAACAATAAAGCATCTAAACCTCTGTTAATTCTCAATAAGAGCTTCTATAGAAGTCTGACAGAAATAAAGTCAATCTGGTCAGTCTGATGCTGTTTAATCAGATCTTGAGAGATTTAATGTCTTCTTTTTTTTCAGTTGATTTCATCTTCAGCTGTGGCTGAAGTCAGTTGTAATTCTTGTGTTTCTCTTTCCTTCGGTGATTCTTCTTGATAACAGTAGGTGTTCATCATTAATGATCAATCATCACATAATTTTCTCCTTAACTCCAGCACTGCTTCAATTCTACTTGAACACTCTGTAGTGTGGAAACACATGAACACTGGCACAGTTTAGACCAAATCATTTTTTTTGAGTGTAGACTGTCTGCTTCGTATCTACTAACTCCTTATTGTGTTGGTCTCCCAACAGATATTCTACTGACTACAAGTAACTTTGCAAGAACGTGTCAACTTAATCTAACCCTAACCCTATCAATCAACTAATACACTACTAATACTCTAATGAGAGTCAGTAGAAATGTTACTTATAGTCAATAGAACAAGACTCTCTGTGGTCATTAAAAATCCCAGTATGTCTTTCGAAAAGAGTAGAGGTGTGACCTCGGCATCCTGGCCAAAATTTGCCCATTGGCCTCTGACCATCATGGCCTCCTAACAATCCCCATATCTGCTGATTGGCTTCATCACTGTCTCCTCTCCACCAGTAAGCTGGTGTGTGGTGGGCGTTCTGGCGCACTATGGCTGCCGTCGCATCATCCAGGTGGATGCTGCACACTGGTGGTGGATGAGGAGACTCCCCCCCACAATGTAAAGCGCTTTGAGTGCCTTGAAAAGCGCTATATAAATGTAAGTAATTATTATTATTATTAGAATGTGTTAAAGGGACCATCAAAATAAAATGAAACCAAAAAAAACTCCTATTAAACAAATACCACCATATTGCTTCAACATTGAGAAGAAAAAAAAACATATTTAATATTAGGCATTTAGACATGAACCTTTATCATATGATCCTCAACAGTGGTGACAATAATTATTCATACTGCATTGCACCATGAAAAATTGTGTTGATTGTCACTATTGTTGAGATTCATATGCTGGTTCTTGATGCCTGTGTGTGTTTAAAAAGTACTGGAGTTCAAATTTCTAAATGCATTACACAATTTTAAAATTAATTCACTGTAACTGTTAGAGAAACACTTTGCTTGCATGATGTAGTGTCACAGAGTTTACTAAGAAAAACCTAAACACAAATGAAACAAGCAAACAGAAGTTATTCTAGACATAATCAAACCAGCTCAAGATGACTATTTGATAACTGTAGAGCACTGATCTTTCTGCTTTATACCACCACATGCTTTGCTACAGAGAGAGAACTAACAGAAGAATCAAGGGTCAAGAGCCCAACTAAAGCAAACACTGATCTCCATGATGGTGGCATAATTTTAACCAATAAATCATCAACATCTGATCCTCTGTGATTCTCAGTAACAGCAGGTGTTCATCACTGCACTTAATTTAATTAGTCACTTAATTATCTCATTAACTTTAACTCTTTGATGACTGGGGCTTTGACTTGAGACTTGCTTGTGACTTGAAAGGAATGACTTGGTTCCTCCTCTGGTGAAATCAGCTGCTGAGTTCATGGGTGGAAAAAAATATGGCAGGACTTTTACTCTTTGGCTCCTGGATTGTCCGCCTCTGTGACTCACTTATTAACAGTGAATTGCTGCCACCTACTGGCGATTTTAACTTCACATTTAAGGATCTTAATTTTTTTAAATAATTTCAAACATCTGTTTTCAGTATTTTATGTTTGAAAGATCAAAACATTATTTATGCATTTGTAACTGCAAGCTAGCATTATATGTCCCTCTGAGCTGCATTAAACAGTATATAAACACATCTTTGCTTTAGCCCAACTAAAGCAAACACTGACCTCCATGATGGTGGTATCATTTTAACCAATAAAACATCAACATCTGATCCTCTGTGATTCTCATTAACAGCAGGTGTTCATCACTAATGCACAATCTTCATTTAATTCAATATTATCCGTCTGCAATACTGGAGGCTGCACTTTCAGGACAGCACTTCTAGGACCCTAGTTTTTTTGTGACAGCGCCACCTACCGAGCCGGAGAACCGCAGTCCCAGGAATGCATTTCCAGGACCCAAGTTTTGGAGGACCGAAAAAGTGCCACCAAGGCAGTATTTCCACCCAGTTTTAACTACATTAGAATTTTAGAGTTTTTAAAAAGTTTTATTACACCCAAATACTACTTTCTTTATTGCAATTAAACCTGGTTCCTAGGAATGTTGAGTAATCATTGGGTCTAAGTAGCATAATATAATAACTCAAATAAAAAAAAACAAGGAATCGTGGTATAGTCTTTTCAGTCACTAGATCAACCACATTTTCAAGTACAGAGGGAAGACACAAGGATGACTCTGGGAGTAGATTTAAGATTGTGTATATTTTATAAAATAATATATTACAACAGTTGAACTTGAACACACACAAAAACAAATTTGTTCATGATGTGAACCACATAGGAAGAACTTCATGGGTGATGTCTTCACTCACTCCTAAGAGAGAGAAAGAGAGAGAAGTGAATGAAATAAGGAACATTTAGTTGAACTTGTTCTACTCTCTAATTTTAAATTTCATATTTAAAAGATCTTAGTTACCACAGAGCGCACACACATATACGATCCAAAAATGATTATATCAATCTTCATACTAATCAATGTTCATAATACTATTATTGCATAGCTACTGTTCAAAGATTTGGAAAATTTTTGTTTTGATGTTGTGGGAACAAAGGTTCTTGAAACATTCATGTCAATAAAGCTCATCTGAACTGAGAAAAAAAATAATAGAGAGAGATGCAAGAAATCTGATTAGAAATAACATATTATTGACATGACTTTAAATATTTAAAGCACACGTTGTGATGCAGCAGCACTACCTACCACCTGGATGCTCTCCCCTCTTTTCTCAGTTGTTTCTCTATCACTCTGTTCAATTCTTCCACTTCACTGAAATAGTAAATTGAGAACATAATCACTGCTATGTTAACAGAAATACTGTTAACGCTTAAAAAAGGATACATTGGACATTGTGTAAAAACAATTCCAATACTTGACCAATTTATTTATTTATCTTGTGTCATACCATTGCCTGCCCTGAGCTGTGTCCTTGAAAACACTTCATATAGAGTACAGTACACAGTAAATGACACAATCTAACACGTGGTATTTTAACAGTCAATTATTATGATGGCCTCTCTGTTATGTCTGACTATTAAACTGTCATATGTCTCAACCAACATTATAAAACCATGTCAAAATGAAGAGACATACTCATAACATGTCTTGTGGGGTAACTTTAAACATGCTGAATGAGCACGTGACAGTTAAAACATTAAGATTATTTTAACTTAATTAAAATGGAAAAACAATGAGTAATTAACAAGCTTTCACAACGAACATGCTACAGTTTATTGTGCTGTCAATAATTCAACACAGGCTTATCATGCTAACAATTCATTTTACAGCATTAGAGGCTAATATATGACGGCTATGCATTCAAGACTTAGCAAATCACGATCACGTCGGCTACGTTAACTTTCCAATGAAATGCATCACAATTGTTTTTAATGTTAAACAAATAAAAATTTTATTCACATTTGATACTCACACTCTGACTGTCATCCATCTTCGCTGGTCCTCTAATTCGGTAGGTGGCGCTGTCACTAAAAACCTAGGGTCCTAGAAATGCGGTCCTAGGACTGCGTTCCTGAAAATGCAGCCTCCGATTTTGCAGGCAGATGCTACTCATTTAATCAGATACTTAATTATCTCATTAACTTAAACTCTTTGAGGACTTAGGATTTGACTTGAGACTTGTTTGTGACTTGAAAGCAATAGGCTTGTTTGAGATGTGCCTCGCCTGAAATGTAGGCGAGAGTAGGCGGCTGCAGTGAGGGGAGGAGTGAAATAAGCGCAGTCAAGACGGACACTTCTGAGCATTCAAAGTGGAACAGTTACAGATACCTACGAGATCAAAGGCAGATATCGCGTTATTCTCACTCATATGCTGTGCTGCTGATAAACATGATATCATTTCAGTTCTGTTGCTTTTATATGAATATAAAAATGATGAACAAGACACTCAAAGTGCTTGCGATTTAATTCCATACAAAAGGCGTATTTATCAATTTTTATTTTGTTTTAAACATGTATTTTAGATTTTTATAGAAACTATGACAATCACATATCTCACACAGAGATTGCACTGTTAGTGTTTGGGAATATTCATGCACAATTTAAATACATAATAGCATGAAATAAGATTAAAAAAATAAAACATTTTAGAAGAGAACGCAGAATCACGGTTGTCTGAACCAATGAGCATTAAGCTGTGTTGTCAGTCAGGCGTTTCCCATCATGCCTTTGATCATCGCAGTCGGTGGAGAGCAACTGCGCACAACTGCTCAATCTGACACAGCCGCCTCGCCGTCGCGAGAGTTTTTTGGCACATGTCAGCATGACATCAGAGCAAGGCGGACATAACTCAGACACTTTTCTAACCGGCATGCATCTCACGGTGATCACCGGTGATCGGTTCTGCGCAGATTTTGCTCATCTCAAACAAGCCTAATGTCTTGGTTCCTCCTCTGGTGAAATCAGCGGCTGAGTTCATGGGTGGAATAAACATATGGCAGGACTTTTACTTTCTGACCCCTGGACTATCCACCTCTGTCTGTAATATATCTGCTTGTTTTACACTCTTTGGCCACCAGGTGGTATTGTGAGCAAATGAAGCCTCCAGAAATGAACCCTTTTGTGAACCACTTGGCTGAAAAGCTTAATGATTTATGAAGCTTCATTTCCTCATCACCAGAGGTGGGTAGTCCAGGGGCTATAGTCCTGCCATATTTTTGATCCACCCATGAACTCAGCAGCTGATTTCACCAGAGGAGGAACCAAGACATTCCTTTCAAGTCACAAATGAGTCTCGAGTCAAATCCCAAGTCCTCAAAGAGTTAAAGTTAATGATATAATTAAGTGTCTAATTAAATGATGATTGTGCATTAGTGATGAACACCTGCTGTTATTGAGAATTACAGAGGATCAGATGTTGATGTTTTATTGGTTAAAATGATGCCACCATCACAGAGATCAGTGTTTGTTTTAGTTGAGCTCTTGACCCTTTACTCTTGTGTTAGATCTCTCTCTGTAGCAATGCATGTGGTTTTGTAAAAATGGAGTGATTTGTGCTGTACAGTGATCAGATAGTCATCATGAGCTTGTTTGATTGTTTTCTAAATAACTTTTGTTACATTGGAATGTTTAGATTTTGCATAATCAGCTGTATGAAACTACCGCATGCAAGCAAAGTGTTTTTCTAATAGTGAAAAAAAATTAAATGTATTTAATGCATATCAAATTTTGAACTCCAGTAGTATTTAGACACACACAAAGATCATGAAACCAGCATATGAATCTCAACAATGGTGACAATCAACAAAATGATTCATGCTGCAATGCATTAAAAACTCCCATCATGCAATGCAATATGAATAATTATTGTCACCACTGTTGAGGATCATGTGATAAATACTCATGTCTAAAAGCCTGATCCCTTTTTTTTTTTAATATTGAAACATTATGCCAGCATTTGTTTAATATGACTTTTTTTCAGTTCTGTGAAAGTTAAATGTAGTTAATAAACCAAAGAGAGAAACACTAAAAGCAGAAAGATCAAAACCAAGAACGTGCATTCGTAAGTTATAAGCAGAAAGCAACAATCAATCTGCTGTTTCAAGGTTTGATTCAGCATTGCACAAACACTCGTTAAGAAACAATTGCAATTGCTTAAAAGCAAAATTATTTGAGTTACTAAAAGGCTCAAGAGACTCGTTTGTGACTTGAAAGGAATGACTTGGTTCCTCCTCTGGTGAAATCAGCTGCTGAGTTCATGGGTGGAACAAAAATATGGCAGGACTTTTACTTTCTGACCCCTGGACTACCCACCTGTGACCATCACTACTTTTTAATGTATCTTGTAGACTGCTTTTAATGTCTATATGAATAGGTCATGAAAGGAGAGGGTACTGCAGAACTGACCAATCAGATGATCACTAAGACCTTTCCAAACATTAACCAGCTGGTTGGACAATCAATCTATGTTTCTGTCAGTGTTTTAACAGAAAGTGGTAAGACTCAATAGATACTGTACATCTGTATACACATGCTTGCATACATGTTCGTGATTGTATGTGAGAATCGTTTGTGTGTTTCAGGAAGTGAAATGGTGGAAGCAGAAAGGAGAGGGATTCAGATTGTGACGTCACCGTACACCATCCACTTCAGAAAGACACCGCACTTCTTCAAACCTGGAATGCCCTTCAGTGTCTCGGTAGTTGATTTTACACATTAAACTTTATATTGTAAAAGGAAGTGGCACTCATGTGCAAGACACTGAAAAGCAGCGAGATGCGAGTGTTGTTTGCATATAAAAACAGCTAATAAGCAGCACAGTCAAATATCTTTTACAGTTTTACAGTTAAAGTCCCTGTTAACTAGAGAGTTAAGAATTGTTTTAAAAAATGTGGAACAATTTCATTAATTTTTGGTCTGGGTTCTATAAAAGGTCTATTTAACAAATCCTGACCAAACGCCTGCTCATAATGTGGAAGTGGAAGTCAATCCTGGAGGGGTCAAAGGTCGAACAAAACCCAATGGCATTGCAAAGGTTACAGTCAACACTCAGGGAGGATTTTCCACACTGGAGATCACTGTAAGACCTGCCATCTCAACTCCACTGATGTTCAGTCGGTTTCACTGGTGATTTAGTGGAAAATAGATTAGTTAACAATTGTTGAATATGCAGTGGAGATAATTGTACACAGCATATCAGAAAACAATGTATTTATTTTCCAGGCAAAGACCAAAGATCCACAATTAAGTGACGAACAGCAAGCGGTGAAAAAGATGACGGTTCAGGCCTACGAGACCAAAGGTGGCTCCAACAACTATCTGCACGTCAGCATTGATGCTGTAGAGCTTCAGATCGGTGATTCAACAACAGTGAATCTAAACACTGGACAAAGTACAGGATTCAAAGATCAAGACTACACATACATGGTAAAGATAATGGTTATTTCTTATTCAACTGTTCCACATATGTATTAATTTATTTTGTCAGTATTTGATCACTACACTCAGCTTGTGTTTGAAACCATATAGATGTCATATATGCTGGAAACTCATCTGTCTCATTTTCAGATCTTGAGTAAAGGTCAGATTGTAAAAGTTGACAGGTTTAAGCGAAGAGGACAATCTCTAGTGTCTCTGTCTCTGTCTGTAACCAAAGACATGGTACCATCCTTTCGCTTTGTGGCTTATTATCATGTGGGCTCGTCTGAGGTGGTGTCTGATTCAGTCTGGGTCGATGTGAAGGACACGTGCATGGGAACGGTGGGTTAATCATCACAAGAAATAGCTGATGTGCCAACTAGGTCTGTTTTTCTGATATAGCATCTCTTGTTTTAATAACAGCTCCAGATTAAGGTGAAGGACAAGGACAAGGACAAGATGAATATCTATGGCACAGGAGATGAGGTCAAGCTGCAGATAACTGGAGATCCTGGTGCTAAAGTTGGTCTGGTGGTGGTTGACAAGGCTGTGCACGTCCTTAACAAGAACAGACTCACTCAGACTCAGGTGAAGGATCTTCATCAGACTTCATAGAAAAAAAAACAGTTTGTTTATGGCATAAAATGTACATAACTGATGTATTTTTTGTGCTTCTAGATCTGGGACGTCATAGAGAAGCATGACATTGGCTGTACAGCAGGAGGTGGAAAGGACAGTATGGGAGTTTTCACTGATGCAGGTCTGATGTTTCAGTCCAACACTGCAGGAGGAACCAACACCAGAACAGGTTTTTTTGGTTGTTGTTGTTTTTCATTTTTTTTCAGTATCAACATTTTTATTATATTATTACCATTATAAATATTATTATTTTAGTCTTATTTATTTATTCCGTGCCGGCATGCGTGTGACATCGGGGCACTCATTTATCATTTATCATCACTTGTCTGTTGTCTGTCTACTAGTTTCACTCTGTCACTGGTCACGCGTGCTGTTTGAGTTAAATAAACAGAAATATCTGATCATCCTCCATAATGCAATCGCTATTTGCATCTCAGACCATATGTAAACACTTGCATTACCAAGGAAACGGCTGACACATTTGAATTACAAGCTCCGTTATCAGCCCCACAGTGGAGAATGAAACCATATCTGTACTGCCTGACCTGGATCAGCACAGAATGGAACGGTCAAGCAACAAGAAGAGTTCGGACCAACAGCGGAAAAATGGTTTGGAGAATGAGGGTTTGGGTCTCATTCAGAGTTGTAAAGTCCAGGGGTCAGAAAGTAAAAGTCCTGCCATATTTTTGTTCCACCCATGAACTCAGCAGCTGATTTCACCAGAGGAGGAACCAAGTCATTCCTTTCAAGTCACAAGCAAGTCTCAAGTCAAATCCCAAGTCCTGAAAGAGTTAAAGTTAATGAGATAATTAAGTGACTAATTAAATGATGATTGTGCATTAGTGATGAACACCTGCTGTTATTGAGAATTACAGAGGATCAGATGTTGATGTTTTAATGGTTAAAATGATGCCACCATCATGGAGATCAGTGCTTGCTTTAGTTGGGCTCTTGACCATTTTAATAACTGAAACTGGTTTGCTTTTAAGCAATTGCAA
Organism: Acrossocheilus fasciatus; assembly: GCA_036784905.1. Lineage (NCBI taxonomy): Eukaryota > Metazoa > Chordata > Actinopteri > Cypriniformes > Cyprinidae > Acrossocheilus > Acrossocheilus fasciatus. The sequence continues at coordinate 37,552,777 of CM071938.1, read as the reverse complement.
TAGTTTCACAACAAATATTTGTACATTGCTGAATTAAAAGCTTGAAGCAGATGCGTTTATATTTTCTGCTTTCATTCACTTGAATGAACATCACTCCACCTGTAGCTGATGTGTGGTTGAGGAGAGCCCCCCACATGATTGTAAAGCGCTTTTGGTGTGTTTCAATACATAGTAAAGCGCTGCATAAGTGCCTCATTCGTCGCAAAGATATCTCTCTTTGGTAATATCCAGCTGTTTATAAATAAATTGTCACCTTAATGCTTAAATATTGGAAAAAAGAAAAACTGTGTCACTCAGGCTTCTAGACGTGAACACTTATCATAGGATCCTCAACAATGGTGACAATAATTATTCATGCTGCAGTGCATGATGGGAGTTTTTACTATGGTGTTACCCAGTATGCATTGCAGCATGAAGCATTTTGCTGATTGTCACCATTGTTGAAATTCATATGCTGGCTCTTGATGTCTCTGTGTGTATAAATAGCTCTGGAGTTTTAATATTTATGTGCATTACAGAAATTTAAAATTTATTCAATATAACTTTTAGAGCAACACTTTCATCGCATGCTGTAGTTTCACAGGGTTGATTATTGAAAACCTGAACATATAGATAAAAGAAAAAGAGTTATTTCAGAGGTAAACAGGTCAGCGCCTGATAACTATCTCATCATATGAAAACAGCTATTAGCTGCTCACTGTATAGCACTGATCTCTCTGCTTTATAACAGCACATGCACTGCTGCAGCGAGAGATCTGACACAGAAGTCAAGGGTCAGGAGCCCAACTAAAGCACGCCTTGATCTCTTTAAATATTATTCTGGACACTGGAAGCCAGTGGAGTAAGATCAGGATGGTGTAATTTGGGTCCTCTTTGTCTAATTCAGGGGTTGGACAGTTCGGTCCTAGAGAACCACTGTCCTGCAGAGTTTAGCTCCAACCCTGGAAGGAAAAAAAAACTGCCTACAGCCTTAGTAATCCTGAAGACAATAGGCTTGTTTGAGATGAGCAAAATCTGCACAGAACCGATCACCGCGAGAAGCATGCCGGTTAAAAAATTGTCCGAGTTACGTCCGCCTTGCTCTGATGTCATGCTGACGTGTGCCAAAAAACTCTTGCGACGGCGAGGCGGGTGTGTCGGATTGAGCATTCGCGCTCAGTTGCACTCCACCGTCTGCGCTGATCAAAAGCATGATGGGAAACGATTGACTGACAACACAGCTTAATGCTCATTGGTTCAGACAACTGTTATGCTGTGATCTCTTCTAAAATGTTTTATTTTTTTTAAAATCCGATTTCATGCTATTATGTATTTAAATTATGCTTGAATATTCCCAAACACTATGACAGTGCATTCTCTGGGTGAGATATGTGATTGTTGCCGTATTTCAATAAAAATCTAAAATACACTGTATTAAAGTAGAAATGGATGACAAATACGCATTTCGTATGGAATTAAATAGCAAGCACTTTGAGTGTCTTGTTCATCATATTTATATTCATATAAAGCAACAGAACTGAAATCACATCATGTTTTATCAGCAGCACAGCATATGAGTGAGAATAACGCAATATCTACCTTTGATCTCGTAGGTATCTGTTCTACTTCGAGAGCTCAGAACTGTCCGAACTGACTGCGCTTATTTCACTCCTCCCGTCACTGCAGCTGCCTACACTCGCTTACATTTCAGGCGAGGCGCATCTCAAACAAGCCTAATGACTTGGTTCCTCCTCTGGTGAAATCAGCTGCTGAGTTCGTGGGTGGAACAAAAGTATGGCAGGACTTTTACTCTTTGGCCCCTGGACTTTCCACCTCTGCTCTTCAGACTCTATGTCAGGGATCCTCAAATCTGGACCACGAGATCCACTTTCCTGCAGAGTTTAGCTGTAACCCTAATCAAACACACCTGGACATGCTAATCAATGTCTTCAGGATCATTAGAAAATCACAGACAGGTGAGTTTGATCAGGGTTGGACCTCCAGGGTAAGATTTGAGGAACCCTGCTCTATGTTGTAGCATATTTGCTTTATGAGATGAACATAATAAATCATAACGGGTTATCAATTATATATCCATCTTCAGGAATTAGCTATAGTATTAATAGTACAATAGAATGATTAGTTCGTCTGCAGTACGGACCCTTCTATTGACTTTAAGGAAAATTATTCCTCTGGCCACGACAAATAATTTTCTTAACGAAGCAGTGCTCCGAGCATTGTTGCAAGATCGGACATTAAAGTGACTTAGTTCTGAGAGCAGCAGACACAAACAACCAAGCGTGAATACATATGGATGTTTATTAAACTACACTACAGGGGAACATGTAACATAGAACTAGACACAGACATACACATTAAACATGGATGCCAACGCAAGGAAGGCATAGAGAGAGAGAGAGAGAGAGAGAGAGAGAGAGAGAGAGAGAGAGAGAGAGAGAGAGAGAGAGAGAGAGAGAGAGAGAGAGAGAGAGAGAGAGAGAGAGAGAGAGAGAGAGAGAGAGAGAGAGAGAGAGAGAGAGAGAGAGCGCGCTTGCGCGCAAGAGAAGCATGGCAGGATTTTAACATCAACTAACTAAAACCTGGGTTTGAGCCATTAGAAAATCATATCACCTTAATTAAAAGGGGTCGAAGCCTAGAAGCGCATCTAGATAGTTAACAGGCGGTTACTTGCATGGTTTTTGTGGGTGCTGAGTAAAGTATCCTGGTGCATGTATAATGCGTAGATTCCCGGGGGGGGATTCCTTTTGGAGTAAAAGCTTCGTCCTTCCAGCCATGATTAGTCCGAAGTGAGTTCCCAAAGTTACCAAACTTAAAATTGCCAGAAGATCGGGCTCCCCCGGAAGGGGAGCCGCGAGGTTTCCCAGGTGATCTCCAGGGCACTTTTTGGTAGAAGAGAGAGTTTGGGAACTGTGCGTGGGCTCTTTAAAGTCTGCGAAGAGTCCCGCCTCTCGGGATGGGCTTGACCAATGAGAAAGGCTGAATTTCCAAGCGGGAGTTTGGAAATACTGGGGGTTTTATGGCCCTTTGTCTGAGAGCATGGTAATTTGCAAAAGGGGTTGGATTGAAAGTTATTATACAAACTATTAAAGATTCTTAGGACACTGATATGTTGCATAGTTATCAACATGTAATATTCCCTCTCAATTAGATCATCCGAAGACGGATTGATAGAGACCAAACATGTTACAGTCAGAGTGATATTAACTATTGATCTATTATAAGCATGAATAAAACAGTATAAAATACACAAAAACAGTAATAATATACACAATGACTTAATGATATGTGTGCTCATTCAAAGAAAGGTTTTCCTATGAATTAATTAGATAAGAGTCCATTTTATGGCATAATGTCCTTTTCCTAAAGTGGATACGAAGTGAGTGTTGCTTGCGCGACCATTTGCATTCCTCTGAGCAATAAAACTAGTGTTATCTGATGGGTTGCCATGGCACCGGGGGTGATCTGGCGGCGTCTGCAGACATAGGGGCACCCAAGAATGCGTATTGGCTGAGGGGTCTGTGATTATTTGTTAATCTAATAACTAGTTTCATTTGTTAAATCAAATGAGAAATTGTGTCTGATTGGTCCAAATGCTACAATGTTGATTATGGTTTCAATAATAATAAACATACATTTGCATAAAGCATCCATATTTGTCCATGCCCATGTTGATTACAGTATTAAAAACTTGAAAAGTATTCATTTAAAGTACATTTAGAACAAACAAAAATGTGTGATTAATTGTGATTAATCACGAGTTAACTCATGACAACCATGCGATTAATCACGAATAATAATTTAAATAAATTAATCGATTGACAGCCCTAATATATATATATATATATATATATATATATATATATATATATATATATATATATATATATATATATATATATATAATTAAAATTTGTTCTGCACCATGACAGAAAGATTGCCACTTTGGTTAAACCTAATAATAAATAAATAAATAAATAAATAAAGATAATAAACTGGCATTTTTATGCAATACCAAATCATACACTGTAAAAAAATGATTCACTATATTTGTTTCAAAATATTACAAGCAATATTATTAATTAAATTCAACACATTAAAATTAATTAGAATTAATCAAATGAAATGCTAACAATTAACCATTCAAAATGAGTAAAATAGCATGAAAAAATTTAGTTAAAATCAAACAAAAATATTTGTTTCATTGGACAAAAAACACTATGCTAATGATACTATGTTATGCATGTCAGGCCAGTAGTTGGCGATCAAGAAACACTGCGCAAAAACGTAATATGCATGCACATGACATCACCTATTTCGTAAATTCATGTTTTTGTTGTTTACATGGAGATGATACAGGCATCTTGTTCAAAAGCTTGTGTTTCCAGGCCCCCAAAACTGAATTATTGAAGACACCTGATGTTAACACAGAATCACTGAAGGAGAAAATCATGTTTTACCATTGGGTCACCATCACGGTGGTCAATGTTTGCTTTAGTTGGGCTCTTAACCCTTGACTCTTTAACATTAGATATTGTTTGTCTGCTGTAACTGAGTTAGACAACAGTTAAGACAAGCCAAGACAAAAGGTGATGGGGTGGTGTTGGTTATGTTTTGACATCAACATCATCATCGTCTGACCTGAATCTCTGAGTTGGATTTCCCGTATCAATTTCCACCATCCTGTGATTGTACAGTGTAATATCTGGAATTTTCAGCATAAACAGATTTTAAAGAGCTCTCTTGATCAAATAATAAAAAAAAAACTTTCATCTAGGCACACAAACATCAAGTACCAGCGTGAGAACCTTAAATGTTCCATCAAATGTTGCAGTGCATTCTGGGTGCCCCCAATCAAAACTCATCAATAGCTCCCATCATGCATTGCGTATTTTTAATAGTTTGTTTTGTGAAGTTCAGAGTTAATCTGTTTATCTGAATATGCTGTTTATCACCATTGTTGAGATTCATACTCTGATTCTTGATATCAGAATGTGCCTAAAAAACTATTTTTTTTTTGGATCAGGACAATTTTTAAGAAGCCCTTTGGGTTATACAAAAAATCTCAGATCTTATCACAGGACTGCTGTAATCAAAGTAAATCTGACTCACAGCTTAAGCTCTAAAAGAGTTCAGAGATTCAGGTCAAATGATGATAACAATACATAATCAACACCCCCAGACCACCTTCTCATTTGGCTTGTCTAACTGTCGCTTAACTCTGTAACAGCAGCCAAACAAAATCTAATGTTAAAGAATCAAGGGTCAAGAGCCCAAATAAAGCAAACACTGACCACCATAATGGTAACCTAAAAATTCAGATTTTCTCCTTCAGTGATTCTGTTTGTTAACATCGGGTGTCTTCAGTAACTGTTTTTGGGGGCCTGGAAACACAAGCTTTTGAACACGATGCCTGTATCATCTCCATGTGAGCAACAAAACATGAATTTGTGAAAAAGGTGATGTCATATGCATGCATATTACATTGGCCTGGCATGCATACTATTCATTAGCATAGAGGGTTTTTTTTTTTTTGGACCAGTGAAATCAATATTTTTGTTTAAATTTTGCTTAATTTTTTGTGTGCTATTTTACTCATTTTGAATGGTTAATTTGTAATCATCTCATTTGATTAATTCTAATTAATTTTTATGTGTTGAATTTAATTAATAATATTGCTTGTAATATTTTGAAACAAATATATTGAATCATTTTTTTACAGTGAGAGGTGAACACTCAAAGAAATTAAAAATAAATAAAGACACTTAAAAAATGGTCAAACAACCAACTTTACAGTTGACCACCATTTTGAGATACATTTGATTAGGTTTAATAAATAAATACGGGTACTTTAAACTCTATAAGTGATTTTTACAGTATGCTAATTCATTCAAATTAATTGTCCTCTAGTGCCTGAAGGTCCCGTCCCTACAAAGAGAAAACGAAGATCTGAGAGTCTCCTGCAGATCACTAGTACACTGGGTGAGAAGCTGGACTTTACTCAGATTTTACTCTTACAGTCCAAATCAGGAAGGATTTTCAGGGCATTTTTGTTGTGTTAAAGATCCTGGAACTTTATCTTTTTAGGTCACTGTTCACATTTTAAGGAACTTTGCTTTTCCACTCAATAGTTTTCTTCATGTTCTTCTAACTCCCCTCATTGCTCTGCACTAACATTGTCTTCTCAGCTGGTAAATACTCCAGTGAACTGAAGCAGTGCTGCACTGATGGAATAAGGAGTAATAAATTTGAATACACATGTGAACGGCGAGCCACCTACATCGTAGATGGACCAGAGTGTGTCAAGGCCTTCCTGCACTGCTGCAACGAAATGAAAACCCACAAAGACATGAAGACTGAAGAGGAGGAGCTGATTCTGGCTCGTAGTAAGTAATTTCACAGATTAAAATTGTCTCAATAATGGTCACACAGTAGAATCATACTGCTATGACAATACCAGTATGATCATACCAGAGCAGTAAACCCAGTCAACACGTGAGGTCACGCAATGATCACAGTGACATCACACCATTCTCATACGCTGATCCTCACAGTGTGAGTAATATGTGAGATCATTGTGAATTCAAAATGTTGAGCAGGTTGTGAGGAGGCAGTTCAAATATCAGTCGCTGGGGGACATTCTACTTCCTGTTTCTCAACACTATCACAGAGATATCACAGTTCTCTCACATGATGAGCTCATGAGTGCATGCCCAGCTAACAGATTTCTGTTATAAGGTCCTTCTCCAAACATACAACTGACTTCCAGACACAGCCTTCAATGAAATCAACTGAAATAACAGAATACATTAAATCTCTCTTGATCTCAGCAGAAAATGATTAAACAACTCCACAAACAGCATTGCCTGCTTCACTCATTACTAACCAGGCTGACTTTATTTCTGATATCTACAAAAGTGCTTATTGAGAATTAGATGTTTTATTGTTTCATTTGATGTTACCATCGTGGTGAGTAGTGTTTGCTTTAGTTGGGCTCTTGACCCTTGACTTTATAACATTATATTTTTTTGGGGCTGTTGTAACTGTTTGTAAAGCATGTTTGTTATGGCAAGTAACACCAAAAAGACACTGCAACCAGGTGATATTGGTTTGTCGTTGATAACAACAAAATCATCAACTAGATTCAGTATGCAGTCTTCGTGAAGTGTTATTAATCTGAACGTTTTAATTATACAGACATGTTTGAGAAGCACTGCTCTAGGCTGATTCCTGGAGTGCATGATCACACTGGTATCGCTAGAGCAGCGTTCACGCTTTGACGGACACTCAGACAGAGGGGAATTACTAGAAAGTAGTAATTGTGATAATAGTAAAAACAGATAGTCATTGGAGAATGAAGATGAATATAAATATTGATTAATATAAATTCTGAAGATGAACACAAATATGATTGATGACATGGCTGTGGAGTTCATACATTTTTCATTTTTCATTGCCAGAGTTTGACTCAACTTGGTGTGTGTCCTCAGGAGGGCCTGTTGACTATGTGTATCAAGTTTTTTTAGTTTGGACATTGCATTTAGCAGATACTGTATAGGTGAATTCGTAAAATTGTGTGATGGTTGTCTGACTATTTAATTTTTGCAGTGCTTTGCAATCTTCATATGAATTGGGTCAATAGTCTACAAGGAGTACAAACAAGTACATTTTTCAGAAATTTCTAAATGGTGGAAAAATTGTTTAGGGTGCAACAGAATTATACACTGTGGGCAAGTCAGAGCTTGACTTTTGGTTCTAGTGTTCATAGTTCCGGTGTTGTGAACTAAAATGCAAATGTACTTACACAGCAAAATCCCCAGTGTTAATTTAACACTCTGAGTGTGGACTCACTGGACTCATATAAACACTGACGCAGTGTTAAAGTTAATGAGATAATTAGGTGATTAACTGAGTGATGATTGACCATTATTGAAGACACCTGATGTTAACAAGCAGAATCACCAAAGAAGAAAATCTAAATTTGTATGTCACCATTATAGTGTTCTGTGTTTGCATTAGTTGGGATCTTGACCCTTACATTCTTAGCATTAGGTTTTGCTTGTTATAATTGAATTATAACAGCCAGACAAACCAGAGGAAAGATGATCAAGTGTGTTGATTATGTTTTGAACTAGTCATCATGTAGTCACCTGAGTTACATTTTCTTTAAACAACGTGAAAAATTCAAGATCTGGCACTCTTGGCACAATCACACATATGTTTCCAGAAATTACTACTACATAGATTAAACTAAAAACTCTTTTAATTTAGACCCACATACATCAAGAATCAGCGTGAAAATCACAACAATGGTGACCATCAAAAAAGCATGTTGTAGCCAATAAAAATTCATCATTGGCTCCCATCATGCATTGCAGCATGAATAAATTATGAGCTGAATTGTCTTTCTAACTTCTTTTATTCTTACTATTTTCTTTTATTTTTGCTGTTTTTATGTGACTCTTTAGTAGCTTGTTTTGTGATGTTCAGAGTTGATCTGTTTATCTGAATATGCTGTTTGTCACCGTTGTTGAGATTCATAAGCTGATTCTTGATGTCTGTGTCTGCCTGAAACAAAGACTTGTTTTTTTATTTTATTTATCAGAACAGCTTGCAAAAAACCACTACAAAGTGTACAGAAAATACAGTATCTTTCACTGTGGAATCACAAAGCTGTTGCAACTAATGAAGATAATATAGCCAGACTCTAAACAAGTTCCATGACTCCAGTCAAACGATGATTTTTGCTCTTGGCTTGTCTGGCTGTTATAACTCAGTTACAGCAGCCAAACAAAATTTAAAATGAGAAAGTTCAGGGTCAAGATCCCAACTAATGCAAACACAGACCACTATAATGGTGACATACAAATTTAGATTTTCTCCTTTGATGATTCTGCTTGTTAACATCAGGTGTCTTCAATAATGGTCAATCATCACTCAATTAATCACCTAATTATCTCATTAACTTTAACACTGCTTCAATGTTACTTTTAACACTGCTTCAGTGTTCATATGAGTCCAGTGAATCCACACTCAGAGTGTTAAATTAACACTGGGGGTTTTGCTGTGTATAGTGCCACCTAGACTTATGGCCTTTTGACGTCTACACACTTTTAGAGAAGAAAAATAATGATTGTCAAAACAATACATACACAATAAGGTTCAGTACCTTTGGTGTTTGGACCCCTAATAATCTGACTTGATGTGATTATCTGATGTGTCATTTTGCTCTAAAAAGTCTATTTTTTTATCTGTTACAACAGGTGAAGATGAAGATGACGATTATATAGACTCTGAAGATATTGTGTCACGTACGCAGTTCCCTGAGAGTTGGCTTTGGGAGGAGGTTTATCTACCCACTTGCACAGAAAAACACTGGTAAGTAAGAGTGTGTGTTTCTTTAAACAACAGTATTGTATTAAACGAAATCAAGTCAGTCTTTGCTGGTGAGATGAAGCATGTCCAGTCAACACATGAGATCACGCGATGATCACAGTGACATCACACCATTCTCATACGGTGATCCTCACAGTGTGAGTAATATATGACCTCATTGTGAACTCAAAAAGATAAGCGGGGTTCTTATTTCTGTCAGACATCTACAAAAGCGCTTATTGAGAATTAACAGGGATTTAGATTATGATGTTTTATTGTTTTGTTTGACGTTACCATCATGGTGAGTAGTGTTTGCTTTAGTTGGGCTCTTGACCCTTGACTTTATAACATAATATTTTTTTGGGCCTACTGTAACTGTGTTTGGAAAGCACATTTGTTATGGCAAGGAAAACCAAAAAAGAGACTGCAACCAGTTGATATTGGCTTGTTACTGATGATAACAGTGCAACCATCACCTAGATTCAGTACACAGTTTTTGTAATAGCTCTTCGATTGTGGAGTATAGCAGTATCATAATCATTTATGAAGAATTTTAAAAGTAGTTCAAAATGGTTGTGTTTTATCATGTTGTGTCATTTAAACACAAAAAGAGACATCAAGAATCAGTGTATGAATCTCAACAATGTTGACAATCAAAAGCTTCATGCTGTAATGCATGCTGGGTACCTAGTCTCTGTGCAGTGAGTGCACTTTGACCTCACATTAGTATGAGCTCACAGTGAGGGCGCTGTGAGGTTACACTTTTAGCTCACTGTTACCTCCCATTGTGACCTCATCACGAGTATCCTGTGAGCTCATGGTGACATCACTGTGAGATCAGATTGTTGACTGGGTGTTGGTGCTTTTTCATCTGTCACTCCATCAAATTCCAGTGAAACAACATCATTCACAAAGGAGGTCTTCTTGAAAGACTCTATCACTACCTGGCAGATCTTGGCTGTCAGTCTGTCACCAACACTTGGTAAGGTGAAGCTGCAAACCCAGAATACATGCTCTGAAAAACATCATCATAATAATCCAGGATCTGCTACTTTAAATCTTTCTGTGACTGTGTTCTTCCTCAAAGGCATCTGTGTGGCAGAACCTGAGGAGATGGTCGTTTTTAAGAGCTTTTTCATTGACCTCAAGATGCCTTACTCAGCTGTGCGCGGAGAACAACTGGAAATCAAGGCCATTATTCACAACTACACCCCATTGGATCTGAAGAAGGTAGATCAGATTTGATATTGAAAATGCTTTCAGAATTTATAATATAAATTAAAACCAAGTACACAGTAGTGAGCAGTTATGTCAAATAATTTACTTATGACAACATACAGTACATGGATCCTAAGACTCATTTGAGGTTTTTTTAGCTGACTCAAACTGAAAATAAGTGTGAGGTATTGTCCTGTGCCAAAACAGAAATCATCCTCACACATTTCATATTCAGTTCAAATTCATGTACTTTGTTGGAAGTTTCCTCAAGATTAGGGATGTCAAACTCAGGGTACTGAGTTGGAGCTGAACTCTGCATAACAGTGGCCCTCCAGGAAATGAGTTAGACAACCCTGTTATAGATATTTGTTTATTTTGGCGATATTAGCTTATTAGCGATTTGTGTCTTACTGTACTGTTTTAACCAGGTGCGTGTGGACTTTATGGAGACCGAAGATGTTTGCAGCTCTGCTAGTAAGAAAGGCAAATACAGAACAACAGTATCTGTTGACAAAGGCTCCAGCGTAGCGGTTTCATATGTGATTATTCCCATGACTTTGGAAAGTCATTTTATTGAGGTGAAAGCAGCAGCATATGACTTCTCTGATGGATTGAAAAAGACACTGAAGGTGGTGGTACGTCTGATGAGAATTCTGTCACTTTAAGCACTTCTATTGCAATTGAGTTGGTTATGTGTTAATATAATGACAATAGTTTGTCATATAGATAAACTAGAGCACTACAGGTAGTTATCTCTCTCTCTTTCTCTTTCAGTCTGAGGGTGTGCGGTCTGAACTTCACAGTACAACCTTGGAGCTCAATCCTGCTAAGAATGGTGAGATGAATCACACAATAACATTAGCTGTGTTACACTTAATTACATATATTATAATTCCAACATTGTAAAATCCAGTAGTTTACCTTACTTAGATATAATTAGGGTTACACTTTATTTCGATAGTCCAGTTTAGACATTCTACTAAACATAAGTAACTTATGTGTCAACTAATTCTCATTAATTAGCAACTACATGTCTACTAACTCTCAGTAGGGTAGGTTTAGGGTTAGTAGAATAAGTCAACATATAATTGCAAAGTTTCTCATACTCATAGGTCAAGAGCCTAAGTAAAGCAAACACTGATCTCCATGATGGTGGTATCATTTTAACCAATAAAATATCGATATCTGATCCTCTGTGATTCTCAATAACAGCAGGTGTTCATCACTAATGCACAATCATCATTTAATTAGTCACTTAATTATCTCATTAACTTTAACTCTTTGAGGACTCATTTGTGACTTGAAAGGAATGACTTGGTTCCTCCTCTGGTGAAATCAGCTGCTGAGTTCATTTGTGTAATAAATACATGGCAGGATTTTTACTTTCTGATCTCTTGACTTTACACCTCTGTCTGTAATATATCTGCTTGTTTTACACTCTTTGGCCACCAGGTGGTATTGTGAGAAAATGAAGCCTCCAGAAATTAACCCTTTTGTGAACCAAGCTTAATGCTTCATGAACCTTCATTTCACCATCACTAGTGTTTACCACTGAGGTGTGGGCTAAGTAATGGTGATGGGCGTTCCGTTATTGACATGCACTACACGCAGTAGACCAATCACAACAGACGGGGTCATTGGACCAATCACTGCAGATTAGCATCATGCAAAGGAGGGGTTTAGAAAAATGAATCGTTGAGCGAACCGTTTGGGAGTCGTGAGCAAAAAAGGAAAAAAAATGAATGCATATTTTAAGACAACGAAAGTGTTTTTTGACCTTGCATGCATGTCTCCCTGTTGTTGGGGACTCCCAAAACCAAATTATGAACCTTTCATAACACCATAATAGGGGCACTGTAATAGACTACAATTTTATTTTTATTGATACAGCAACGTAACATGAAATCAGAGTTTTTGATGTCAAGGAAAGAAAAATAATAAGTTGCTTTAAAAGGATGATTTATGTTCTAATTAAATCATTAGTATGTTTTTCATGCTTGTTAGTGATTTTTTACAATATCATTACTTTTCATAAACACCTTAACGATTTTAAACAAGTTGATATAATGCTTTAATGTTTGTAGTAGGGGTGTGTGATATATATTGTATGCGATAATATCGTAATTGTTGTTTTAACGATGTGCAATTTGACATTATTGAGTATTTAGCAAAAACCAAACAAAACACCCCTACAGAGAGCATGCTTACATTACGTGATGAAGTCTAGACTAGAGCGCGTGCGCATTTAGAGTGTGTTCTTTCACTGCCTGATTCAGTCTAATAAAATGCATAAAGAATGATCACAAAATTCAAGATATGAGGGCAAAAAAATTGTATATATATATATATATATATATATATATATATATATATATATATATATATATAATTTCATATAGTTACAATCACACGAAGAGTGGCGTTTTTGGTCAAAAATAAGCAAGATTGTGATATTGATTTTATACAACAGTTCAATAAGCAATAAGTTAATATTAAGAGACTTACGTTTTAGACTAAGTATTGCATGTTTTTGCTCCATTTCGCCAACAAAAAATAATTCCAAACAGCTACAGCACTGTTTTTTTTGTCTCTGAGCATCATGACGATGTTTAGTTCCTGAATGAATCAACCATTAAATGATTCGGTTCAGTCGCAATGACTCACTTGTTAAGAGTTACTTGTTGCCACCTACTGGCGATTTTAATTTCACTTTCAAAGTATCAGTTCATTTTAAAACAATTTCAAATATCAGTTTTTAATGTTTTATGTTTAAAATATCAAAACATTATGCATTTGTAACTGCAGGTTAAAGCACTCTATGTCCTAAACAGTGCATCTAAATGCCACTTCAGATGACTTCTGCAAAGATTAATTTTGCTGATACTGGTTTCATTTGTTTGGTAACAGCTAAATGTCTTATTATTCTAATTGACTGATTAAATGTAACAGTTTGACTCAAATGATGGATACTTTTAGAAAAAAATGCCTTTGTTAAAGGTAAAATTGCCCATAAAAAGTACAAATCAACTTAAACTTATATGACAAGATTCATTTCTAGCACTGATGTGAACTGACCACACGTAATATAAAGAATATTAAAAACTGCAACTGTCCACGGTAACCACATATCAGCACAATAACACTCTACAAAATATTGTCTAACTATTGTAATCAAAAACATCCCACAAAAAAATCAACATACCGCTGCCTTTTATTTATTTATTTTTTTTCAAATTCACACACTCCTAGTTTGTAGCAATACACTGGAGTCACACACAGACTTCAACATTCAGCACGCGAATCACAACAATGGTAAAAATTTAATTTTATATATTTTTATTAATTGTAACAATAACCATTTTGTTTGCTCTTTTTGTTCTGCTACTACTGACACAGGACAGCAAATAAAATTGGCAAATAAAAACAGCAACAGTTAAACAAAGCTGTTGCATAATTTATTCATGCTGCAATGCACTCTGGGAGTCAGTAATTCTGAGTAACTTAGTGATGGCCAGATGAAGCCTCATGAAGCCTCATGAAGCTTTTCGGATTTCAGCCAAGTGGTTCACAAAAGGGTTCATTTCTGGAGGCTTCATTTACTCACAATACCATCTGGTGGCCAAAGAGTGTAAAACAAGCAGATATATTACAATATGGAAGAAAAAAAAAAGGCATATGAATATCATTATAGTTCCAGCCAATCAAGAGATCATGATCAACTTCTGCTCTTTCCTTTATCAGTACTCATCAAAACTGTACAAAATATGACTCGAGTCATGACTCCTCCTCTAACTTGCTATTCTTCTCTGTTTCTCATCTCAAATGGAACAGGAGAAAAACCTTTAGTTCTTAAATCTGACATACCAGCAGACTGGGTTCCAGGCACACCTGCTCACACGTACATCTCAATTACTGGTAAGGAAAAATATGTTTTCAAGAATATGTAGTGATTATTTCTTTGAAGTTGTATGCATTATTTATTTAAAGAGAGAAGCCTCTATCTACAGTCATCTGATTAGATGTCTATATTCCTCCATAACAATTATTTTTTAGTACTTGTACAAAAACTGTACCGCAGTGCTGGGGCTGGTTTGTAATAACTGCAGTGACTTTTTTCTTCACTTCTTTTACCTTAATCTTTTCATTGAGCAGATGGCAATTAGATAGCACTTGAACACATTACAAAACAGATTTAAATGAACTCAGGACACATTGTGATCACAGAAACCATATTCAGAGGTGGTCAAGAACTGAATCTTACCACATTCAACTAAGCAGGGCTCAACAGTGACTACGTTTACATGGACATCAGTAATATAATTATTTACTGTATTCTACATGTTATAGTGCATATATCAATTAATAGCATGCGTCATTACGTCACCATGCGACGCCATCCAATGTCCCCTCCAGAATTTCACGTATGAACATATAGTTTGTCTTCGTGATGATGCCATATACAGTTTTAGGTGTTTCATTTTTAATTTTATGAAAGTTTCAAGTACAATTAATTATTTGTACGTGCATACAGATGACAGCTGTGTTGAAGCTCTTTTATATGCCATCAAATGGTTGACCACTGCCGTCAAGTCAAGTCATCTTTATTTATATAGCGCTTTTAACAATACAGATTGTGTCAAAGCACTTAACAGTATCAAATTGGAGGATAGAGTGTCAGTAATGTATAATAATAAGATTAAACACTCAATTTTCAGTTAAAGGCATTTCATTATTGAATTCAGAGATGTCATTGTCTAGCTTAGTTTAGGTTAAATAGTATCTGTGCAATCAAAAAATTATAAAATTCTAGCGCTTCTTGAGCTAGAAATTAAGTGTCCCCAACTGAGCAAGCAAGAGGCGACAGCGGCAAGGAACCAAGACTCCCTCTGTGACAGAATGGAGAAAAAAAAACCTTGGGAGAAACTAGGCTCAGTCGGGGGGCCAGTTCTCCTCTGACCAGACGAAACCCGCAGCTCAATTCCAACCGTAGCCATGTCAGATTGTGCAAATGGCTTATCTGATTCCCGTGGTCTTGTCCCAATGGAACATTTTAATTAATAATTTAATGTATTTGTTATATTTGTGTTTTATCCTGTCGTGTGTGTATCCTGTCGCAAAATGCGGCGAAAAGTCCTGCACGACGGTAATAGTTTGATTAAGGTGTTTACATGTCTGTACTGTACTTCAATAATGCGATTAAAATAGGAATACTCCACATTAGAGGTCTTCACGGGTCCAAAAATTCGATCCACCCTGATTGGTATTTTATTTGAAAGTGGGACAAGATGTCTGACAGAAATAAGATCCCCGCTCATCTTTTTGAGCTCACAATGATCTCACATATTACTCACACTGTGAGGATCACCGAATGAGAATGGTGTGATGTCACTGTGATCATCACGTGATCTCACGTGTTGACTGGGATGGCTTGGTCGCAACTTTGAGATTAATTACTCAGTGGTCCAAAATTACCTTCAAATGGCACATTTAATCAGTTTAAACATTTGATATGTTTTCTGTGTTCTGTTGTGAATAAAATATGGCTTTACGAGATTCACAAATCATTGCATTCTTTTGTATTTACATTTTGCACAGTCTTTTTTGGAATCGGGGTTGTATGCAGTGGTTTTCAATCATGTTCCTCAGGACCCTCTGCTCTGCACATTTTGCATGTCTCCCTTATCTGACACACTCATTTGAGTTCATGGAGCTCTTTCCTAATGAGCTGATGATCTGAATCAGGTGTATAAATTAGGGAGACATGCAAAATGTGCAGAGCTGTGGGTCCCCAGGAACAAGTTTGAAAACCACTGGTATATTGCAAATTGAGCTTAAGGGTGAATCCCATTTCTCTGTCTTACCCCTTCCCCTTACCCCTTCCCCTTAGTTTTGTGCGTTCACGTGAGAGTAAGGGCTATCCCAATTCTCGTTTTGATCGAGGGGTAGGGCTAAGGGGAAGGGGTAGATACCCCTTAAAACCAAGCATTTTTGCGAGCTTACTTGAAACCAAGGGGTACCCAAAACACACTGCGCAACCGGCAACAATCAAGTATTTTCGGCTTAAATAACATTTGTTCCAAATGATCGGCCAACGATCGGAATCAGCTGCTAATCACTTCCTTTCATTTTTACACATGGTTACAAGGTGTGTGCCAAACTACTTTATTAAATATCTCCTCACAATTCAGAATTAATATTTACTACTGGTCAATCTGCATACATGTGATCCTGTCCTTCCACTCTCTACTAAACTCTTCCCTCACACCAGAGCACGTTCTCCTTATTAAAGTGAAGGATTGCCTGATATCACAAACACAACAACAAACTGGTCTTATAAATAAAGCAACTACAGTTATTGTGCTTTGGATAAGAGATAATATTCTAAAAAATAATGCTTAAAACTGTTGTGAGGATATTGCCTTTTCTAGTACTTTTGAAAGAAAAGGTAGATTTGAGATTGGTCTTTAGTTAACTAATTCTTTAGGATCAAGTTGTGGTCTTTTAATGAGAGGCTTTATAAAAGGCAGCTTGAAGGTTTTTGGGACATATCCTAATGACAATGATGAATTAATAGGAAGAAGAAAATCTATGACATCTGGAAGCATTTCTTTCAGTGGCTTGTTTCAGATGATTTAACAAATTTATACAATTCCTCTCCTATCCACCTTTTTCTGAACACGGACGTCTCGCCCGACTGGAAGAATGATTTACATTTCCGGTCTCTCGTGTTTTCCAAGCCGATTATATAATGTTAAACCTATGAAAATGGTGTTAAAAAGCACATGGCACCATAGTTTCATCACTTTGTTGCAATGACCGTCTTTTTGCAGTAACTCACCTGTCACAGTTTAATGATTGATGATATGAAGCGAATGGATGGCCTCCAAAAGAATATCCAGATCCACTACAGGGACAGATTACAGGCACATTAAAGTATAAAAAACATTAGCAACTGCTTGAGCTGTCAGTTAAAATCATAGTGTTAACAGTGTTGCATAAAGGACAGCTTGTCCTAACATTTCCCATCTGCATTCCTCTTTTATTCCTCCAGGTGAAGAGATCGCTCAGACAGTCGAGCAGGCCATCAGTGGAGACTTCATGGGTAGCCTTATTATCCAACCTTATGGATGTGGAGAGCAGAACATGATCAGTATGACTCTACCTGTAATTGCCTCTCATTATCTGGACAGCACTAATCAGTGGGATGCTGTTGGCATGGAGCGCCGTAATGAAGCCATTAACCATATCAACACAGGTCAGCACAATACAGCAGATATAAAGAATCTGAAATAAAATGAAAAGTCACACTCAAAGATGCTCTCCCGAATGTGGAATTTAAATGTAATGTTTACATTTCAAATTGTTTCAAAAGCTGAAATAAATACATAGATGATACAGTAAAGATTCTTTCTATATTAAGGTTATCAAGGTCAGCTGAAATACCGGAAACAAGATGGCTCTTACTCTATCTGGGAAACAACGCCAAGCAGCACATGGTAAAATATTTTCTTTTCAAAGCATTTAACATTTTTTTTTTTTTTTGGTCTTTTTTAATGCCCACTTTCTCCTCACATATGTTATTTATTTATTTATTTATTTTTCTGAGTAGTAGAAGCAAATTATTACTTGTTGCTAATTTGAACTTGTTTCTGTCTATTAAAGGTTGACAGCATACGTGGCCAAAGTCTTCGCAATGGCCAGTAACTTAATTCCTATAGAGGATAATGTGCTCTGCAGCGCCCTCAAGTGGCTGATTCTGCACAAGCAACTGCCAGATGGCTCCTTTAAAGAGGACAGTGTTGTTAGTGATAGAAATATGATGGTAAGTTGAATGTGGCTGTGACTGACTGCATTTAAAATCATCTGTGGAAGAGAGACTGCAGTGACCTAAAAAATTTGATATTTTGATAATAAAAAATGTTTGTACATTAACCACAAATACATTAACAATGAACATTATTATTTATTATAAAACATTGCTTACATTTATGTAATAATTACAGTTATATATATGTACTTTTGAATTATGAACCAGAGATACATTAGTAATGCCTATACCTATGGAAGCATATTTGTAGCAAAATTCAATTTGCAATGTAATATGCAAAATGGCAATGCAATATGTACAATGGCAATTTATTTCTGTATTTAAATTTACATTTTCGCATACCATATGTGCAACATTTTGTGCATAAAGAAAATTAAATTATATAATTAAAATTTGCCATTTTCTACACTAGTTTTAATATGCAAATTAAAAACATATTTTAAAGCTTTATAAGTTGTAAAATTAAATTTAAAATGTTTTACCCAAATTGATTAGATATTTTTAACATGTCCAAGCAAAAACTGTAGCAAAATTATCATTTAAATGCTGTTTTTCCTAAATGCATTTAGACTTGGGGGTAGGACACTTGGGATTGCATTTTCATCATGATACTGCGTGATAATTGTAGCAAAATGCATTCTGAGCCAAAGGTGCAGCAAAATGGTGATTTAAATGTATTTTATTTTTCGTAAATGCATTGCCACTTACATACAGTATATGACGTTTCAATTGCATTTTCATTAAATACCCCACGATGATTATAGTTTAAGTCATTGTGGATTTGAAAATGCATTCCAAGCCGAGCGCGCTCTCTAGCTGTCAATCATTATATCAAGGCAGGGCTCGGCAACAGGACGATAGGTCAATACAGGTGCTGGTCATATAATTAGAATATCATCAAAAAGTTGATTTATTTCACTAATTCCATTCAAAAAGTGAAACTTGTATATTATATTCATTCATTACACAAAGACTGATATATTTCAAATGTTTATTTCTTTTAATTTGATGATTATAACTGACAACTAAGGAAAATCCCAAATTCAGTATCTCAGAAAACTAGAATATTTACATTTGAGTTTCAATTAATGACCATTCCTACAGTACAAATTCCGGGTATTTCTTGTTCTTTGAAACCACATTAATGGAGAAGACTGCTGACTTGGCAATGATCCAGAAGATGAACATTGACACCCTCCACAAAGAGGGTAAGTCACAGAGGGTCATTACTGAAGTTTTACATTTACATTTACATTTATGCATTTAGCAGACGCTTTTATCCAAAGCGACTTACATTGCATTCAAGTTACAGTGTTTACATTTTATCAGCTCTTGCTTTCCCTGGGAATCGAACCCATGATCTTGGCGTTGCTAGTGCCATGCTCTACTATTTGAGCTACAGGAAAGCCCTACTGAAAGGTGTGGCTGTTTACAGAGTGCTGTATCAAAGCATATTAAATGCAAAGTTGACTGGAAGGAAGAATTTGGGTAGGAAATGGTGCACAAGCAACAGGGATGACTGGAGGCTTGAGAATACTGTCAAGCAAAGCTGATTCAAACACTTGGGAGAGCTTCACAAGGAGTGAACTGAAGCTGGAGTGAGTGCATCAAGAGTCACCACGCTCAGACGTCTTCAGGAAAAGGACTACCAAGCCACTTCTGAACCAGAGACAACGTCAGAAGCATCTTACCTGGGCTGTGGAGAAAAAGAACTGGACTGTTGCTCAGTGGTCCAAAGTCCTCTTTTCAGATGAAAGTAAATTTTACATTTCATTTGGAAATCAGAGTCTGGAGGAAGAGTGGAGAGGCACAGAATCCATGTTGCTTGAAGTCCAGTATGAAGTTTCCACAATCTGTGATGATTTGGGCTGCCATGTCATCTGCTGGTGTTCTGAAGTCCACAGTCAACGCAGCCATCTACCAGGACATTTTAGAGCACTTCATGCTTCCTTCTGGTGACAAGTTTTATGGAGATGCTGATTTCATTTTCCAGCAGGACTTGGCACCTGCACACACTGCCAAAGGTACCAAAAGCTGGTTTAATGACCATGGTGTTACTGTGCTTGATTGGCCAGCAAACTCGCCTGACCTGAACCCCATAGAGAATCTATGGGGTATTGTGAAGAGGAAGATGCAATATGCCATAGGCCTACATATAATGATCACAGAAACAAATCCACAGCTGAACCGCAGCAGTAGTGGTGTTTTCGTAATCAGCGAAACCTATTTGAAGGAATCAGCTGAATGGATTGAACTCACTCGTTAAAACAGTGACTTGGGGCCTTTAGTTTCATATTAAATGTATCATTTAATAGATTGACATATTGACATATTTCTGCCTTCAAACTTTAAAACATTAATTTCATAGCATTTGTAGGCTTATTGCAATGTAAATGCATTCAGTAATGATGTCTCTGATGGCTTTTGTTGACACTGATTGGATTTGTACTAGTAACAGCCCTTTATTATTTTAAAGGAACACTCCACTTTTTTTGGAAATAGGCTCATTCTCCAACTCCCCCACAGTTAATAAGTTGAGTTTTACCGTTTTTGAATCCATTCAGCCGATCTCCGGGTCTGGCGATAGCACTATTAGCATAGCTTAGCATAGATAATTGAATCCGATTAGACCAGTAGCATCGCGTTCAAAAATGACCAAAGAGTTTCGATAGTTTTCCTATTTAAAACTTGACTCTTCTGTAGTTATATCGTGTACTAAGACCGGCGGAAAATGAAAAGTTGCGATTTTCTAGTCCGATTTGGCTAGGAACTATACTCTCATTCCGGCGTAATAATCAATGGTCATTTTTGAACGCGATGCTACTGGTCTAATGAGTTTATTGATTGGAATTGTATATATATTTTTAAATGCCCCTGGACATCAGTTTACAGGTTTGATATTACAGGTATAATATTTGGATATATATGTAATATTTAGACTATTATATTTAGAAACTATAGATTAATAAAACCTCACCAAGACTACATTTTGAACCTAGGTGATGACTGTGTTGTTATCATCAGTAACAAACATCACCTGGTTGCAGTCTCTTTTTGGTTTTCCTTGCCATAACAAATGTGTTTCACAAACACAGTTACAGGAGCCCCAAAAAATATAAAGTCAAGGGTCAAGAGTCCAACTAAAGCAAACACTACTCACCATGATGGTAACATATGTTTCACTTGTATCTTATAATAGAAAGCTGTTAGCTGGGTGTGCACTCATGAGCTGATCATGTGAGAGCACTGTGATATCTCTGTGATAGTGTTGAGAAACAGGAAGTAGAATGTCCCCCCGGTGATATTTGAACTGCCTCCTCTCAACCTGCTCAACATTTTGAATTCACAATGAGCTCATATATTACTCACACTGTGAGTATCACCATATGAGAATGGTGTGATGTCACTGTGATCATCGCGTGATCTCACGTGTTGACTGGGCACTTATATTTATGTTAGGGCTGGGCGATATGGCCTAACCCACCCCACCCCACCCCAATTTTTTCACAAAAAATTTTAACCTACTTAAAATCAATCTGCAGATGACAAAGAAATTGTTCAAAACAAGTTTTAACTTTATTTTGTTTAGATTTTTCCTTCTGGGATTATGATCTGGATTTCCCCCTTGGGGTAAAAGTGTAATCAGAAACAACAAGCCAAAAAGACAAAATGGCAGGCCCTGCCATTGTAAACAGTGAAAATGTAACATAACATAACATATGACATAAAATGTAACATAAAACATAAAATTATGTGACTCTTTTTGATAAGTTTTCTTTAAACACAAGTTTAACATCTTGCTATTCAGTAGATAGGATGTAGTTCTGATAAACTATGCACTGTAAAACCCGACAAGTTAGGGTAACAAACATTTGAGTAAACCAATTTCCCTTGGTTTAAACCATGTAAGTTTTAAAACTTGTAGTTAAGTAATTAAGTGATTAATTAAGTGCTGATTGAGCATTAGTGATGAACACTTGCTGTTAACAAACATAATCACTGACAGAAAAAGAAACACAAGAACAACAACTGACTTCAGCCATAGCCTTAGATGAAATCAACTGAAATAAAATACATTAAATCTCAAGATCTGATTAAACAACCCCACAAACAGCATCACCAGCTCCACTTATTAATAACCAGACTGACTTTATTTCTGTCAGACATCTACAGAAGATCTTATTGAGAATTAACTAAGGTTTAGATGTTGATATGTTTTATTTGAAGTAACCATGTTAGAGATCATTGTCTGCTTTAGTTGGGCTCTTGACCCCTGACATCTGTGTCAGTTTATTTTTTCCTCCTCTTTTTCTCTGGCTGTTGTAACCATGTGTTCCTCAAACATATTTGTTGCAACTCAAAAGCGCAGAGAAAATGATCAGTAGTTGGTTGTTATATGTTTATAATGACAATCATCTGTTAGCGAACTGATCTCATTGTGTGTTTAATTTCTGGTTAAATGAGTGTGTTGATCATAGTAAGAGTGATTCTAAGAGCCACTGGTCACTTAATAAAAATGACTTCCCAAACAGTTTGTCCACAAAAAGTTTTCCTCTATGGCAGCACTTAGACTCATACAGACATCAAGAATCAGCTTGTGAACCTCAACAATGGTGACCATTATAAAACAAGAAAAAAAAGAAAATTCATGCTGCAATGCATGCTGGGTACTAGCATTGTACAAAACTCATCCATGGATCCCAGCATGCATTGCTGCGTGATTGTTTTTTTTATTTTTATTTTTTTTTTTTTATATGGTCACCATTGTTGAGGTTCACAAGTGATTACTTTTTTTTTAACTTGACATGATTAGTTGAAATAACTAATACTGAAAAGTCCAATCAATTTACAGAGTCAGGATTTTAAAAAGTGAGTTGAAATGACTTGTATTTGTAATTTGTTTATACTTAAAAATTTAAGACAGCCACAAAACTTAAGTTTTTAAGTTGAAATAGGTGGAAATTTTTTATAGTGTGATGGCGAGATGACGCTTCATGAAGCTTTAAGCTTTTCAGCCAAGTGGTTCAGAAAAGGGTTAATTTCTCAAGGCTTCATTTGCTCACAATACCACCTGGTTGCCAAAGAGTGTAAAAAAAGCAGAGACATTACAGACAGAGGTGGATTGTCCAGGGGTCAGAAAGTAAAAGGTATGCTATATGCATGTGTTGTATGTATATCCCCCTATTATATTAACCTAGTTACAACCCTTTACTTGTATTAGTTAGATTTTAAATGCCTATATTCAAGTGTATGAGTGTATCTCTGCTTTAATATTGTCTAGAGGTGTCTTTCTTGGTATCAAAATGATATTTTTGTTCCTCGAACGATGATGTACACTATGTGATCGTGAAATGCATCATACAATTTTTACTATGCGTTGAAGTAAAACTGCACCAAATCTCCAGACCAGCAATAAAAATACAAATGGGCCATAAACGGAGACAAAGAAAGTTTCTTCCGCTCAAAATTCACGCCTCTGATTGGCCACTCCACCCAAAAGCTAGGTGCGGCAATGAACTATCAAAAGTTCCGAACTCAGACTAATCATCACTCAAAAAATCTTCTTCTTGAGACGGACACACTCCAGAACTCTCCTCTTGAGTTTAACCTTCTGGCAGTTTTTCCTTCAAGTAACTTTGTACACACGCTGTGGACTTTCCTATCTTCAGAAG
Organism: Acrossocheilus fasciatus; assembly: GCA_036784905.1. NCBI lineage: Eukaryota > Metazoa > Chordata > Actinopteri > Cypriniformes > Cyprinidae > Acrossocheilus > Acrossocheilus fasciatus. The sequence continues at coordinate 37,528,687 of CM071938.1, read as the reverse complement.
GGCCAGAGGAAATTCTTCAGCTCACTCCTAAAGAAATCATCAAGAACCTCTTGTCTACAGCATCAGGACTCTTATTCTGCAACAAAACCAATGCAAGTAACCGTTTACAACTAATTAGATGCGTGTTTAAGTTTGAACCCCTTTTAAGGTGAATTTTGATTCTCTGAAAATTCTCATTAGGTTGCGGTTAATTGATGTGAAATACTGCCATTTTTTTGCTCTTCTCTCTCTCTTCCTTACTTTCCTTCATCTATGACCCTGGACCACCAAACCAGTCTTAAGTCGCTGGGGTATATTTGTAGCAATAGCCAAACATACATTTTATAGGTCAAAATTATCATTTTTTCTTTTATGCCAAAAATCATTAAGATATTAAGTAAAGATCATGTTCCATGTAGATATTTTGTAAATTTCTTACCATAAATGTATCAAAACTTAATTTTTGATTAGTAATATGCATTGCTAAGAACTTCATTTGGACAACTTTAAAGGTGATTTTGTCAATATTTTGAGAAACCCTCAGATTCCAGATTTTCAAATAGTTGTATCTCGGCCAAATTTTGTCCGATCCTAACAAACCATACATCAATGGAAAGCTTATTTTTTTATTAAAATTGACACTTAAGACTGGTTTTGTGGTCCATGGTCACATATGTGTTTTGCTTAGTTTAGTTGTATGTTAGCTAGTCCCATTTATTAAATCCCTTATATTCGCAATTGATTGTCTCTGTGTCCTGCTCACAATTCGAAGTCACTGAATGCTGCTCCTTGCTACATGCTAAACTACTACCAGTACTGTATAAGTAGGAGGGCTATTGTTCCTTGGCCGGGAATAATAATCTTTCCTAGAATTGATAAATAATTATATTGCCTGCTCTGTGGACGGACAGATCAGATAATTGTAATATTGATTCTGTTACAGTTAATTCTAAGATCTAATCTGAATATTTATTATTAATTATAACCAGTTATAATTAATTATAAATATTTCCCTTTTGAGCTAATTTGCTACACTTCACATAATAGGCCTGTAGGTGGCACTTGGGGTTCATTGACTATGAGAGTTTCATGAAATAGTAAAGGGTGTATCATACATAAATTAGGGCTAGATGATAAATCGATTTGATCAGTTAACTCCAATGTGTAGTTTAAGTCGATTTGTTTGAATGAAAATCGGTTTTCTCATTAACATCCGCCGGAGCTCCCCTCTGGGTTCCCGTAGTCCCGAATGGGCTCAGCCCTCCCCCCGCACTTTTGCCATATTAGAGTTTAGGTAGGGTTTCGTGATCCCCCCGCAATCTGCCACATCCCAACGTGTCTGGAAAGAAAATGGTGTGTACTGTGGAATGTGGATCCCTTAAAGCACTGTTACTCATTGTGCGGCTCACGAGCCTCGTGCGGCTCGCCAAGCTTTAATTTGTGGCTCGCATGGCAGTAAATAATACGATGATATGAGCAAAACAAAGATTAAAGACATTAAAAGAACAAACAAACAAACAAAAAAAAAACAAGCAGGGCACTGAAAACCCAGACGGAATCGCGGAATCTAGTTATAAAAAACAGAATTTACTGTATAACGCGGAATGTCATTGAATTTGTCAAAGTTTGGATGAATAAATCAAAAGTATGTCATTACACAGAACTAGTATCTGTAAATATTAAGCTGCAAAAATACCATTTAAATATGAATCCTGCGTGTCTCATTATGAATGAATGCACAGACGCTCAGTTTCGTTTACTACTCACATACTGAAGCGTGCATTGTTTTCAGGTCTGCCTTCTCGCCAAATGAGGTCATAAATACATGAACAACAGTCTGCTCTATTACAAATATTTTTTTTTTTAAATTCCCAAAACAGCGGGATTACAAGATGGAAATATAGACTAGAAAGATATTTAAACTTGCTCTGCCCTTACATCCATGACATTGACTCACTGCGGAGAATAAATACAAGATGGGAGGAAAATGTATATTTCTTTCCCTCTCAGTTTTATCATTGGGTGATCATCATACTGTATATAAAATTGCGGGAATCAGGGAGCCGCTATTATGCATTGCAACTGCTTTTGAATGCACGATCGCCTTTTAGTTTCACTTTCGCTTTCGAGATTGGCGATAGCACATCCGTGTTTATACAATGGAGTGGCAGTATTTACCACACATTTTACAAAATTAGATGTTTGTCAGTTTTGCTCATGATCTGCAAATCATTTGTCATCGTCCTGAGTCATCTCTCCCTACTCTGTTTGTGTGGCAAGTGAAATATTATGTACTGTAATATAACTGTAACAGGCAACCATTAGCAATCGTTATTTGTTTTGTTTTTTAACCGATTGCCTTAAAAACCTAAATCAAGTTAGGTTAACTCAAATCATTTGAGGCAACTGATTGCCATAAAACTTTTAAGTTTCATAAAACTAACAGTTATGAGTACTCTGAACTTATTTCAGTTGAGTTCACTAAATAAGATATATGCCCGACAAGTCACGGTAACTCAAACCGTTTGAGTAAACCGATTGACTTAAAAACCCAAGTTGGGTTAACTCAAACCGTTTGAGGCAACTGATTGCCCTAAAACATTTAAGTTTTTTTAAACTAACAATTATGAGTGCTCTGAACTTATTTAGTTGAGTTCACTAAAATAAGATAAACATTGCAGTTAAGTAATTAAGTGATTAATTAAGTGCTGATTGAGCATTAGTGATGAACACCTGCTGTTAACAAACACAATCACTGACAGAAAGAGAAACACAAGGACAACAATTGACTTCAGCCATAATCTTAGATGAAATCAACTGAAATAAAATACTTTAAATCTCTCAAAATCTGATTAAACAACCCCACAAACAGCATCACCAGCTCCACTTATTAATAACCAGACTGACTTTATTTCTGTCAGACATCTACAGAAGATTGTAGCATATTTGCTTTATGAGATGAACATAATAAATCATAACGGGTTATCAATTATATATCCATCTTCAGGAATTAGCTATAGTATTAATAGTACAATAGAATGATTAGTTCGTCCGCAGTACGGACCCTTCTATTGACTTTGAGAAAAATTATTCCTCTGGCCACGACAAATAATTTTCTTAACGAAGCAGTGCTCCGAGCATTGTTGCAAGATCGGACGTTAAAGTGACTTAGTTCTGAGAGCAGCAGACACAGACAACCAAGCGTGAATACATATGGATGTTTATTAAACTACACTACAGGGGAACATGAAACATAGAACTAGACACAGACATACACACATTAAACATGGATGCCAAGGCAAGGAAGGCATAGAGAGAGAGAGAGAGAGAGAGAGAGAGAGAGAGAGAGAGAGCGAGAGAGAGAGCGCTCGCGCGCAAGAGAACCATGGCAGGATTTTAACATCAACTAACTAAAACCTGGGTTTGAGCCATTAGAAAATCATATCACCTTAATTAAAAGGGGTCGAAGCCTAGAAGCGCATCTAGATAGTTAACAAGCGGTTACTTGCATGGTTTTTGTGGGTGCTGAGTAAAGTATCCTGGTGCATGTATAATGCGTGGATTCCCGGGGGGGGGATTCCTTTTGGAGTAAAAGCTTCGTCCTTCCAGCCATGATTAGTCCGAAGTGAGTTCCCAAAGTTACCGAACTTAAAATTGCCAGAAGATCGGGCTCCCCCGGAAGGGGAGCCGCGAGGTTTCCCAGGTGATCTCCAGGGCACTTTTTGGTAGAAGAGAGAGAGAGAGAGCGCGTGGGCTCTTTAAAGTCTGCGAAGAGTCACGCCTTTCAGGATGGGCTTGACCAATGAGAAAGGCTGAATTTCCAAGCGGGAGTTTTGGAAATACTGGGGGTTTTATGGCCCTTTGTCTGAGAGCATGGTAATTTCCAAAAGGGGTTGGATTGAAAGTTATTATACAAACTATTAAAGATTCTTAGGACACTGATATGTTGCATAGGTATCAACATGTAATATTCACTCTCAGTTAGATCATCCGAAGACGAATTGATAGAGACCAAACATGTTACAGTCAGAGTGATATTAACTATTGATCTATTATAAGCATGCATAAAACAGTATTAAAATACACAAAAACAGTAATAATATACACAATGACTTAATGATATGTGTGCTCATTCAAAGAAAGGTTTTCCTATGAATTAATTAGAGAAGAGTCCATTTTATGGCATAAATGTCCTTTTCCTAAAGTGGATATGAAGTGAGTGTTTCTTGACCATTTTGCATTCCTTTGCGCAATAAAACTAATGTTATCTGATGGGTTGCCATGGCACCGGGGGTGCTCTGGCGGCGTCTGCAGACATAGGGGCACCTAAGAATGTGTATTGGGTGAGGGGTCTGTGATTATTTGTTAATCTAATAACTAGTTTCATTTGTTAAATCAAATGAGAAATTGTGTCTGATTGGTCCAAATGCTACATAATTCCCCTCTTTCGAACGTTGTTGTCCGTCCAATAGACAGCAACGAGCGACGTTAAAGATGCAGAACAATCAGACTTGCACCTGCCACTCATGGCTGGGGGACAGTGGTGGCTTTCTGGTTGTTGGTTGCCTCCAGGAGTGGTTGTGGTGCCGTGGTGGATGCTGTCAAGTGGGAAGCTGTGGAACTGTAGGCTGTAGTAAGGTGCGGATCCTCGAGCTGGTGCAGCAGATGTCGAGGCAGTGTCAGCTGTCATCCCGAAGTGGGTTGGTCCGGGTCAGATGGTTGTTGATGCTGTTAGCCAGGCGGCTATCTGTGGTACCCGTGGTGTGGAACAGCCGGGTTAGACTCTCACTGGTGAGAGTGCAGGTGGTTGTTAGCCCTCTGTTCTGCTGGAACATTACCATAAATCTGATGTTTGCGGTGTCGCTTTGCTTTTGTGGCGGCACCGACTTGAGCTTGCCTGAGTTGTGTTGGTAGAGGTTTCGCTGTCGGGCATGTGGGCCGTTGCTCAACCCAACGTTGTCTGGTTGCTTCTGGGGTGTCGACTAGTTTTAAGGGATGCTCCTCCCTTGGAGGGGTCTGATGCTGTGTTGCGTCAGGCGAGGAGTCAGAAGTTTGTCCTTCGCAGTACTCCTCGGTTGAGTCTATTTCAAGGAGCTCTTCTGCCAGTATCAGAAGCTCCTGTAACTCAGAAGTAGGAGTGTCCGGCTGTCCTTGTGAAACATCCGTTTGGCACCTGTGTGAAAGGTGTGGAGGAGGATCTTGTGGGGACTGTCGTCGGACATACCATGGTGTTCGCAGGATGAGGATGGCCTTTTCCATGGTTCCTGCCAGTGGCTTTTCTGGGACCTGGGTCTGTTGCCATGGCAATGGCTCTTTCCTCTGCTGGCTAGTGGCTTTCTGTAGAAGGGCCTTACATTGTGGCAATGCTGGGTGCCTTCTGGCGTCTGTTTTGGATTCTGGGTTGTGCAGTTCAGATTCAGTGGGGTCTTACAAACACCTTTGGTAGAGGCCTTGTGCTTGTTAAAGGCCTTCCGTGTCAGGTCACGCAGTGTCTCCACCTGGGCCCCTCTTCTCCAGTGGTTCCGTTTGAAGGTCTGAGGGCGTGCAGCTGTGCACCTGTTCATGGACCTTTGCATCAGGTTGACTCTCAGGACTGGATGTGGGTCTGAGGAGGTGTAACCTGTCTCTGTCAGTCGCGTGAGCTTCCACTTCTGGATATCTCGGCCTTCTGTAGTGTTTGGTCGAACTGGGGATGTTTTGGCCAGTTTGTCAAGGTCTTTGGGAGTCGTCTCGTGCAGTTTCGGGGTCTGCATGGAGAGGGTTTCTTCTTTTGCTAGAAGGGAAGAGTTCTGTGGTGAGGGCTGGCGATGCTTTGGTTTGCGGCCATTCACTTCTTCCAGTGTGTAGCAATTCTTGGATGGGGGACTCCATTCTGCTCAGCGGTGGTGATGCTGACGAGGGCTCCGCTTTTCTTGGCTCTAATTCCTTTTTAGGTGGTCTTCCAGAGCATTTATTTCAGAGTCTTTTGTTTTAAGGTCAGTTTTGGCTTCCTTTAGTAGCTGTTCTGCAGACTGTAGATGTCTTCTCATGTCTTTCTGGGAAGCCTTTAGTTCTTGTCGGTCACTTTCAGCAACTGCAAGGGCTTCTTGGAGCTGTTCAACTTTTTCCTTTGTTTCCGGTTTCACTCCACCTGGTACCTTGAGTTTATCCCGAGTCTTCATTTCGAGCTTGTCTGTGAAGCGTGAGATGTGCAACAGCTCTCTCAGGAACTCAGTGGTCTGATGCCTGAAACCATCCTGGACTTTCGCTGCCAGTTTGTCTATGCGGGTTTTGGCCATGTATCAGTTCCTTTTGCCGATGGGTGCTGTGCTTGTCGCGTAGTGTCAGCTGGGCTTTGAGGGCATAGCTTAAGGAACTGATGGCCTTGTTTAGCTCCCCGTGGTGGTGATTCTGGCTTGAGTCGTGTGTCAGGAGTCTTTTCCGGATTGTGACTATTACTCAGAATATTAAAAGTTCAGTGGTCTTTAGGGTGAGGCTCTCTGTAATGCCTCTTAGTCAGGTGTTCACATCTCCTATGGGGTTTGCTTTCTGTGACATGCTGGCAGACTGGGAAGTGAGGACTGACACAGATCTGCTTGGTATTATCGGCCCATATGTGGTGAAACAGCTAAGGGTCATTTCAGTGATTGTAAACCCAAAGTGGAGTGCATTGTAGTGGGGCTTTGTGGTTCAGGCTTGCTGTTTTGGAATTGACATGCTCTGACACATTCCGCCACATCTTGCTTTATGCCAGCCCCGTATGCCACTTGTTTTAGTGTCTTATAAGTGTCTCTGGTACTGTGGTGTCCAGCACATGGTGCGTTGTGGGTATGCATTGACCTGACCCCCCTTTGTCACTGTGTCACCACAAGCTTTGGCGCAGAGTGGGCATCAGGGACACAGTATGCAATGTTGCTCAGCACATGTAGCATGTGTGTGACGTCATGCCGCAGTTTGAGGGCTGGAGCAGCAGCAAGTCGAGTAGATGTGATAGGGTGGTTGGATGGGGTTAGGGAGGTGGTAGAGAACAAGCTTTATTGTTCAGTCAGCGGTTTGCATTTAGGCAATGACATTTATGGATAGCTTTTAAGTTAGTGTCAGGGCTGCGAGGTGTGTACCCTGGAGGTGAAAGTTGGTTTCATTCTGGTTACGGCTGCCATGTCATTGGTGGGTGGGTGGGTGGTTCTTGGTTGAGGCCGTAGCTCACCATGCAATGCACTTGCGATGTTGTTGCACGCCTGGTACAGGTGTTGGTGCTTGACTGGCTTCCTGTTCATTGTGGCAAACTCATTTTTTTCCTAGCCAAGGAGGTGGCGTGCGAAGCTGAGATTGGCATAATTTGAGTCTGTGTAACTGAGGAGTTCTTTGATGCAGTTCTTGTGAGCTGATGCGATTTAAAGGGTTATCAGGATGGCTGTCACTTGTACTGTGATGACTGGGAGTCCAGCTTGAAGTGTTGCTGTGGTAGACTGGAGAATCACTGGATGATTCGTGAAGTGCGGAGCTGGGCTCTTTTGTCATCTGAGTAGTTAGTGCCCCGGTGGGAGCAGTGTTCTGCTGAAGTGGGCAACCCCCCTTTAGTTCTGGCCATGTTGTTGGTGTAGAGTGCAGATGCCATTTGAGTTTGATGATGTAATGTGGTCTTGAGTGAGTCCACATAGCTGACATCAGCTCTGCATTGTTGCTTCTTGTGAAGAGCAGCTTTGGCACTGGCCGTTGTCGACAGGTGCAGGATGTCTCTTAGAAAAGGGGGTGTGGCTCAGAGTGGGGCCAGGTTCCCTCCATCCCCTTGAAGGTGTGTGCTTGAGGGTTTGGCCACGCTGTCTGTGTGTCACACTGTTGCTGTCCGTTCCCCTTTTGTGTATGCTGGTAGTGCAGTCTCATATTTTTGCCAGTGTAAACATCTGGTATGGTCTGGCCAGACGTTCTTGCACTTTACAGGGCTTCTCCGGGGGTTGCGAGGTCTCATAGGAAACTTTTGCACTTGCTTGCGCAGGCAGGTCTGGTGTGTGCTCGGTGAGTGCTTTGAAGCGTGTGAGGCTTCAGGCCATGTCCTCATGGCTGGCTGTGAGATTTTCCCGTGACCTCTGTGACCTGACAGTCTGTCTAGGTGACCTGTCTGGCTGGAGTGGCTGGGGTTCTTGCCCTTCAGCCCGGAGATTCGGCTGTCTCACTTTCAGCAAAGGGTCAATGTGACCCAGCAGCTCTTTATCACTGAGAAGGTTGTATGCATGTATGGCTGCGTGTTCCGTGCACACCTTTGGGCTTTAAGAGTTCAGTTCTGTTCCTGAGCTTCAGCTTGGGGTCTGCCCAAGAGTTGGAATTGACATAAAAATTGGATTTACTCCAGTGTCAGCAGAACTCCAAGTCTCGCCTTGTTTTCCAACATGCTGTTTCCTGCTGGTTGGGAACTGTGTTGACTTTCTGATGAAGCATCTATCACAGTGATGTGCCTTTCAAGATGTAAAGGCAGGAGGAGTCTGGGTCGTGGGCTGGTCTGACCTTGAGACTGAGTTCTCGCGACCAGCTGAGATGTCAGGTCTTATCTCTGTGACCTGGCTGTGCACTTCAGATGAGTTGGCAGGCTGGAAGTGTGAACGTTCCCGCACTTGAGGCTAATTCTCTGAATGCTTAAAGTCCCTCAGGCTCAAAACCATACGACAGGTCCATGTTGGTGAAAAGAGGGCCGGTGTCCATTTGGGGTTGTGTACACAGGGTGTACGGTCTCATGGAGCTGATGGTCAGGTGCAGGAGAGTTGACCGTGTGTTTATTTTGGCTTGTCGTGGGCGGTCAGCCGTCTGCTGATGTTCTGTTTGGGTGCCATGACCATCTGACATTAGGATGGATGTCTCTGTTGTGAGAGACTATTTGACAAGATCTGGGCGTTTCTTTTAGTAGGAGGGCTTTCTGGTAAGTTTCTTATGCCACTCGCAGTTAAAAGGAGTTTTGAGAGTCTGATATATCCTGTTTGTGCTGCTGGGGAGGCCACGTTTTATGTCCTCAGGATCTCTGTTGCTGGCCCGTGTGCACTCCAGCGTCAGTTCTGGGTACTGTGCAGGGATAGGCAGGATTTTACCAGTCTTTATGGAGGCAGCGCTGTGTTGTCTGTAGGCCATATGGGCTGAGTTCCGCAGATGTCAGGTGGTCATTGTGCGGGGGAAGACCATGGCGCTTGAATGGTGACTCACAATGTGATGCATCTGTTGTCTGCCGTAGACTCAGAGCTGGCTGTAGCAGGCTTCTCGTAAATTTTGTAATCCGCTTTGACGGTTTCAGACTGCTGGTACAGGATGTTGTGTTTCAAGGCCGGAGGTGATCCTGAGCAGATAGCCTGTCTCGTGTGGTCACATGGGGCAGAGTTCGAGCATAAAAGTTCATGTTTTGCAGGCAGGCCAGTGTGGTGGCCTTCTGCGGGCCAGTTGGTTGGGGTCTGTGGGGCCACACGGTGTGTGTATCTGCAGTGATGCTCTGGAAGGGTCCCTGCCCCACCTGTGGTTGCTGGCAAGTGAGGTGTGAACAGTGGGCCTGGGCCTGCTTGTCAGGGGAAATTCTGTGTTGTGTTTTCCCTTTCTGTTCACCTCGTGGTCTGCAAGCCTATTTCAGTTCATTTGTGACATTGAGTTCGCCTTGGCTTTGTTGGTTGGCGTTTGAAGTTGCCTCGTCGCTGAGCAGAGACTTGGATTTCAGCTCGGCAGCTTGCAGGTGGCATTCACAGGCATTGTTTCAGTTCGCCTGGGTCATTACTTAAGAGAGCTTTAGCCTGCTGGAGCCTCTCTGGCTTCTATTCCAGCTGCTCTCTGTGCTCAGTGTCTGTGTGGGTTTTGTAGAGGCATCCTGAAACTTTCTACTTCCTCTTGTAGCTCCTTGTCCTCTTCATCCGCTGTCATTTGCTGGTCCAGCTGGCCTGGCGGTTCTGCACGCGCTCTCGGTCCTCCGGGCCTCCTTGTGGTCGAAGCATCTTTCGCTTGGCTTTAACTGGATGATGCGGTTGCAGGCAAGAGCACCGATGATCCTGGCTGGCTCTCTGTGGCTGTAGCCCTGGTTTGATCATGGTCTGTCTGCCAGTTCAGGTTGTCATCCAGCTGTTTCGCTCATGTGCTGTAGATCAGGAGTGGTCCCGGACCGGAGGGCGTCTGTTGCAGTGCTTAGCCAAGCCGGATAATCTGGACACAGGTGGAGCACAAGTGGAGAGGGAAAAACACAAAACACCAATGCAAGTCCGCACAGATTTAGTGAGCTAAAATATTTGGGCTATGTGTTGCATGATTAACTGGTGTGATCAGTTAGTGACGCAAACTAAACGCTTACATATCGTGGCTGCTAAGGCAGGAGTGAATAATTGGTGTGAGTGAGCACCCGAAAACTATGGGTAACACTGTTGATGGGTGATAACCTAGGGGGTCATTTAATGACTTGGGCTATTTGGTTTATCAACGTTATTACCAAGTATTTTCTGATGGTTCAAACAGGTTTGGTCTCCGGGCCCACAAAACAACCAAAACAAACAGAACCGAAATTAATAATAAAAAAAAAAAAAAAAAAAAAAAAAAATCAAAGTTCAAATTTAGAAAGGAATAGTGGGAAATCAAGGGCTTACTACCACCTCTAGGGGCTGTGACAAGGACTGCGGAGCGGGGCTCTTGTACTGCCTAGGGAGGTGATGAGAGAGATAGCTGGACAGACCAAGCACGCTAAAGCAGAGAGGCTCTCTAGTCCTCTTCACGTTTCATATTGAGTGAATGGCTATATCTTAGGTGTTGTTAGGCTTGGTGATGAGCTGAGGTTACCCGGGTGAGCCCCAGTGATTGGGCCGTCTCCCTTGACTCTCCCGAGCACACAACTGCAGGGGCTCCTGATCACTCGCACCCATGGCACCCGGTGGCAACCACTCAAACAGCAATGCCTTTTGGCACAATGTTGCATCACTCAAGTGAGGGAGGCTCAACGACTAGCTGGCACAGCCAAAATTGGGTTTCGCCTGTGGGTCCCAAGTTACACGGACCCCTTTTGGGCCTCGAACTATGGATGAGTTCGCTCCTCTCAAAAGGGTGGACCACCGTGTAACTTCACAGGGTACTTAACCAAAATTGCCCTTATGTGTCAGTCAGTATGGTTGATACAACACTTGAGGTCCCTATTGCTGATGTCGCGCTGCGTGTTGCCACTCGGAGTACAGGGCCAGAGGTATCCGAGGCGCCCCCTTTCCAGTACATGTCGGGTAGGTCAGGCAGACGAGTCCAGCCCCCGAGAATTCCCCATGGATGATACCTAACTGGGAACATTGAGAGGGGACAACAGAAAGATTAAGCGTCTAGGATGAAGCAGCTTGTGGCTAGCATTACCTATGCCTATAGAGGAAGGAGAGGAAAAGGGTAACAAAATAAAATTGAAAATTGAAGCAAAGTTAAAATGTCCTAATTGCGTAGGAAAATAAATGGGAAATTGTTTTAAATAGATTTAAAATCTAAGTAAATTCAATTTTGCTCAATAGGTGTAGCTAGACTTAACTACAGACTGGAGTAGATGAAATAAAACAAGCCCAAATAAAATAAATAAATAATTGCTGCAAATAACACGGTAAAATAAAATACACAAATCAACCAAAGCATGTGGGGGAGACCAAAGTAATTGATAGCTCAGCAGAAGGTGGAACAGAAAGAAACTGTAGAGGTAGGAGTTCTGTTACACTTTACACACACTGTCTCTAAGTGTCAGTCGGATGCTAACAGCTAACAGCTGAGGTAAGGGCTTTAGCTCCTATCCATGTAGGGCCGTTAGCGCGGTAGCTTTGGCTACATGCAATGGTCTGTTTACATTAGTCTGTGACGTATGCGCTGTCTTTAGTTTGAACCGGAAAGGGCTCGCTATCGCCTTTCGGGGTCAGGCGTTGCTAAGAAACCGATGCACGCTTAACAACCGGTGTGTGCGCGAAGCACGTGAGCCAGATGTAAACATGCATGGGAATCTCGCGCTCATCCAGTCGAGCTGTCGTTCACACTTCATTCATAACTTACACAGCGCGTTCACTTCACAGACAATGGCAAAACATTACACCATTAAATCGACCAATTGCATCACATCAGTGGATTAATATGCATGCAATGACACGCGACAATAAGCAGATGAAATACTGTAGTGAGATTTTTTTTATCACACAGCTAAAATTTAAGCCGCTGTCCTGAAGAGATTTTATCTGTTCAGGAGAGACTTACGCAGTTTACCACGAAACCCGCAAGTGGGGATTTTCTTTACCCAATATCAAATAGATTTCATCTAAAACGCACTGCCGATCTGACATTTACTAGTTGGATATGGGACTTATGCTGTTCAAAACTGAAAATGGGGATTCTTCGCCCAAGATCATAACTTTAGTATATAAAAAAAAATAATTATATATATATTTATACGCACTGCCGATCTGGGATTTCTTCGCCAGCTATATGGGACTTGTGCGGTTGTTGCAACAATTACTTGATCAAGATTTTAAGACTCCCAGTTATCATTAATCCGACACTGACCTGCAGTAAGATTAATGTTGCTCGGGCGAGGGGGCACGCATTAGTTAGCTACGCTAATGGTTAAACCCCGGGAGTAATAGTCTAGTTGTATGGCATCGGAACACCAATGGCATCAATCTAGCTACATATAATATAAGGCCTTAATTTTAAGATAAGCGAGGAACATCGCTCGCTATCTTCTTCGCGCTAAAAGAGGGTTTCTTCGCTCGATTTAGGGCGGTTAAAGTAGCATTAAGACACACTATAAAAGGTTTCTTCGTTTTATAGGGTCAAATTTATAAACAGTTAACTTAAGCCATCTTCTTCGCGCTAAAAGAGGGTTTCTTCGCTCGATTTAGGGCGGTTAAAATAGCATTAAGACACACTATAAAAGGTTTCTTCGTTTTATAGGGTCAGATTTATAAACAGTTAACTTAAGCCATCTTCTTCGCGCTAAAAGAGGGTTTCTTCGCTCGATTTAGGGCGGTTAAAATAGCATTAAGACACACTATAAAAGGTTTCTTCGTTTTATAGGGTCAGATTTATAAACTACAGTTAACTTAAGCCATTAACAGTGGCTGGTTTCTCAGCGAGCAACTCGTGAACTGTTAAGGCACGGAAAGTGGGCGTGTAGCCTACATTCATTCACAAAAAGACGCAGTTGGATAGTAGTCTTGGTTTGAATAAACACACATAAGAAACACACAATTGTTACTGAGTCTGCTCACAGAACTAGGTTTAAAACGTTGCTCTAAATTTCTCCACCATCTGTAGCATATTTGCTTTATGAGATGAACATAATAAATCATAACGGGTTATCAATTATATATCCATCTTCAGGAATTAGCTATAGTATTAATAGTACAATAGAATGATTAGTTCGTCCGCAGTACGGACCCTTCTATTGACTTTGAGAAAAATTATTCCTCTGGCCACGACAAATAATTTTCTTAACGAAGCAGTGCTCCGAGCATTGTTGCAAGATCGGACGTTAAAGTGACTTAGTTCTGAGAGCAGCAGACACAGACAACCAAGCGTGAATACATATGGATGTTTATTAAACTACACTACAGGGGAACATGAAACATAGAACTAGACACAGACATACACACATTAAACATGGATGCCAAGGCAAGGAAGGCATAGAGAGAGAGAGAGAGAGAGAGAGAGAGAGAGAGCGAGAGAGAGAGCGCTCGCGCGCAAGAGAACCATGGCAGGATTTTAACATCAACTAACTAAAACCTGGGTTTGAGCCATTAGAAAATCATATCACCTTAATTAAAAGGGGTCGAAGCCTAGAAGCGCATCTAGATAGTTAACAAGCGGTTACTTGCATGGTTTTTGTGGGTGCTGAGTAAAGTATCCTGGTGCATGTATAATGCGTGGATTCCCGGGGGGGGGATTCCTTTTGGAGTAAAAGCTTCGTCCTTCCAGCCATGATTAGTCCGAAGTGAGTTCCCAAAGTTACCGAACTTAAAATTGCCAGAAGATCGGGCTCCCCCGGAAGGGGAGCCGCGAGGTTTCCCAGGTGATCTCCAGGGCACTTTTTGGTAGAAGAGAGAGAGAGAGAGCGCGTGGGCTCTTTAAAGTCTGCGAAGAGTCACGCCTTTCAGGATGGGCTTGACCAATGAGAAAGGCTGAATTTCCAAGCGGGAGTTTTGGAAATACTGGGGGTTTTATGGCCCTTTGTCTGAGAGCATGGTAATTTCCAAAAGGGGTTGGATTGAAAGTTATTATACAAACTATTAAAGATTCTTAGGACACTGATATGTTGCATAGGTATCAACATGTAATATTCACTCTCAGTTAGATCATCCGAAGACGAATTGATAGAGACCAAACATGTTACAGTCAGAGTGATATTAACTATTGATCTATTATAAGCATGCATAAAACAGTATTAAAATACACAAAAACAGTAATAATATACACAATGACTTAATGATATGTGTGCTCATTCAAAGAAAGGTTTTCCTATGAATTAATTAGAGAAGAGTCCATTTTATGGCATAAATGTCCTTTTCCTAAAGTGGATATGAAGTGAGTGTTTCTTGACCATTTTGCATTCCTTTGCGCAATAAAACTAATGTTATCTGATGGGTTGCCATGGCACCGGGGGTGCTCTGGCGGCGTCTGCAGACATAGGGGCACCTAAGAATGTGTATTGGGTGAGGGGTCTGTGATTATTTGTTAATCTAATAACTAGTTTCATTTGTTAAATCAAATGAGAAATTGTGTCTGATTGGTCCAAATGCTACAAGATCTTATTGAGAATTAACTAAGGTTTAGATGTTGATTTGTTTCATTTGAAGTAACCATGTTAGAGATCAGTGTCTGCTTTACTTGTGCTCTTGACCCTTGACTTCTATGTTAGTTGTTTTTTTTTTTTTTTCTGTTCTCTGGCTGTTGTAACTATGTGTTTCTCAAACATATTTGTTACAACTCAAAAGCCCAGAGGAAATGATCAGTACTTGGTTGTTATATATTTATACTGGCAATCAACTATTAATGAATTGATCTCGTTGAGAGTCTAATCTCTGATTAAACAGATGTTGTATTGATTATAGCAAAAGTGATTCTGTGACAGTCCACTAATAGAAAGGACTTCCTAAACAGTTTGTCCACAAAAAAGTTTTAATCTATGGCAACAGCTAGACTCACACAGACATCAAGAATCAGCTTATGAACCTCAACAATGGTGACCATTAAAAAAATAATAATAATAATTCTGCAATGCAAAATAAAGCTGCATGATTTTTTTAATATATTTTTTAATGGTCACCATTGTTGAGGTTCACAAGCTGATTCTTGATGTCTGTGTGAGTCTAGCTGCTGCCATAGATTAAAACTTTTTATGGTCAAACTGTTTGGAAAGTTCTTTCTCTTAACTGACTGTCACAGAACCTCTGGCTCTTAGAATCACTTTTACTATAATTAATACAACATACATCTAACCAGAGATTAAACACACAACGAGTCTACGTTCACTCTCAATGAGATCAGTTTACTTACAGATGATTGTCATTATAAATATACGACAACCAACTACCGATCATTCCTCTGGGCTTTTGAGTTGTAACAAATATGTTTGAGGAACACATGATTACAACAACCAAACGGGGAAAAAAAACAAAAAAACAACTAACATAGAAGTCAAGAGCCCAACTAAAGCAGACACTGATCTCTGTCTGCTTTAGTTGGGCTCTTGACTCTTGACTTCTATGTTAGTTGTTTTTTTGTTTTTTTTCCCCTTTTGGTTGTTGTAATCATGTGTTCCTCAAACATATTTGTTACAACTCAAAAGCCCAGAGGAATGATCGGTAGTTGGTTGTCGTATATTTATAATGACAATCATCTGTAAGTAAACTGATCTCATTGAGAGTGAACGTAGACTCGTTGTGTGTTAAGTTTTTTTTTTTTTTTGCAGTGTACCAGTAAGTTAGAACTTAAAATGTTAAGTTCACTGAATTAAATTGGTCTCCTTGAATTTCAATAACATTAAACTGACTTAAAAAATCAAGTTGAATCTAGCATAACTTACAAAAATAAGTTGAAATTGCTTAAATTATTTTTATGAGTTAAAGTAACTTTAAAACATAAGTTGTCATGACTTATTCATCATATCATTTTTTACAGTGCACTAGAAAATGGCAAATTTAAATGATATAATTGAATTTTCATTTTCATTTTGCACTAAATGTTGCACATATGTATGGGAAAATGTATTTTTAAATACAGAAATAAATTGCCATTTTACATATTGCATTGCCATTTTGCATATTAAATAGCAAATTGAATTTTGCTACACATATGCTTCCATATGGTTCGGGTTCGTGTACCTTCGGATAATTTTTATTTTTTTTATTTTTTTTATTTAAAACGGGAAAATGAATAAATCAGTGGTGTATCGCACATTTAAACCTTCTCCTGGGCATAATAAACAAATTTCAGGTGTTTTTCTCACACTTTTTTAGTCTTCGTCACACTCCGTTCAAATGCATCAAATGAAAATACAATAAAACCAAAATTAAAAATTAAGCTTTCTGATTCACAAATCTGTTTTGGTGTACCGGAAGTTCCCCATCGCTTTGGGTCAGGGTCGTTTCAGCTATCTTTTTGTCATCTTATAATATTTACTATATATTTAGGTATTGATCACAGGATCGATTTGAAGGTTTGGAAGGCTTTGCTGACTCTGCTGTATATGTATGAACTATAAGGTCATGTGTTATTTAAAGAAATAAAACGTATTTTCATGATAAAATGATCAAAAAGATGGCAGGTAGGGTAGGGAACATGTTTGGCGAACACGACTTCTTATGTTGAGAGAACAACATTTATTTCTCATGGCCATGCGTTTAATGCACGAACCTGCGTGACCATAGCAACCTTGTATATTCAGACATTAATATTATGAATCAATTAATAAAATATTTTGAATTTAATAAAGCGCAGAATTAAGAATTATTATATTAACCCATACTGCACATACCACGCAGACCAATATGTAGCCTAATAAGCTATTCTTCATTTCTTTATTATGAGTTGTAGTAGCTACTGTTAGTATTATCATCATCAGCATTATCATCATTATCATAGCCTATATCCAAAATAAAATTAAATAGGCTAGCCTATATGAAACAGGCATTTGGAATTTAGGTCTAATGACGCATTGTGATCCTGATGTAGGCTAAGCGATTCTGCATAAATGTTATATTAACTTACTGTTGTAAATAAAATAACTCTTGTTATATGCTATATTAGTTAACAAAAGTTGCGTATGACTTTGGAAGCAAAGCAATTAATTGCGTCTGATGTTTCCAGATAATATGCCTACCAGATAACGAACGTCTTTAAACTTTAAAGTTTAAAGCAATATATGTGCGCACATTTTGTTTTTATGAAAAGAACATGCATGCATGAGAAAATAATGCGGGAAGAGCTAGTTTTTAAATGCAATAGGCTAAGCCACAAAAATATCTCAATGTGTTACTGGCGTTGACTGACTCACCTGCGTGCATGGAAAGCTACTTATGCAACACTGAATTACTTAAAAGTATATCTGTCTTGTCGAGTATTCGCTTAAATGGGTATGTCTTAAGTGAAAGCAAACAACTGTGATAAATTTTGATGTGTAACATTAGATCTGTTATTTGGATATTAATATACTGCTGCTCTCTGTGTCATGTTAATAAAGAAAAGAGGGAAATAACTGCTCTTGACCACTGTAAAAGGACAGTAAGAATTTTAATTCGATTAAACCAGGGGTGGCCAAAGTCGGTCCTGGAGAGCCACAGTAATCAGCTCCATCCCTAATCAAACACACTTGAACAAGCCAATCAAGATCTAGGGTTAAATGTATTCCTTTTGTATGTAGCCTATGAATTTATCCTGGGTTTTATTTTTTCGTTCAAAAAAGCGCAGGTGCGTGAATAACCTACGTGAATGGATTTATAAGACTTTGGGATGAGATTAATATTGTAGCTTAAATAGCCAATTCTTTTACATTTTGTTTTGAATTTAAGTGCAGAAATTAGACTATATATTATAGGCTATATATTATTATTATTAACATATAACCTAATTACTAGGCTATCAAAAAAAAAAAAAAAAGTATAGCCTAGGCCTAGCCTATGTTAAATTCCTGTACAGAGAACCCGTAAAAATTCCCGTAATTTAATTAAAGAAAGAAAGAAAGAAAGTAAGTAAGAAAGTAAGAAAGAAAGAAATGATCACTAAATTGATTTAAAAACCTGAATGGATGGGAAAGATAGTGATGTTTTTTGTTTTTTTTCTAAGCATGTTACATGTCTTATTTTTAAATGTATTGATTATAGCAAGGTTCATAAATGTTGTCTGTGGACTGTAGACTATATCTGCAACATATCACGCACTAATACAGGTAGGTTAATATAATATTTTCTTAATTCTGCACTTTATTAAATTCAAAACATTAATGTCTGAATATACAAGGATGCTATGGTCACGCAGGTTTGTGCATTAAACGCATGGCCACGAGAAATAAATGTTGTTCTCTCAACATAAGAAGTCGTGTTCGCCGAACATGTCCCCTACCTGCCATCTTTTTGATCATTTTATCATGAAAATCTGTTTTATTTCTTTAAATAATATGTGACCTTAGGCCTACATATAATGATCACAGAAACAAATCCACAGCTGAACCGCGGCAGTAGTGGTGTTTTCGTAATCAGCGAAACCTATTTGAAGGAATCAGCTGAATGGATTAGACTCACTCGTTAAGACAGTGACTTGGCGCCACCTAGTGTCTGTTTTAGTTTCATATTAAACGTATCATTTAATAGATTGAAATATTGACATATTTCTGCCTTCAAACTTTAAAACATTAATTTCATAACATTTTTATGCATTTGTAGGCCTATTGCAGTGTAAATGCATTCAGTAATGATGTCTCTGATGGCTTTTATTGACACTGATTGGATTTTTACTAGTAACAGCCCTTTATTATTTTAACTGAGTTCATCGATTGGAATTATATACATTTTTTTAAATGCC
Organism: Acrossocheilus fasciatus; assembly: GCA_036784905.1. Lineage (NCBI taxonomy): Eukaryota > Metazoa > Chordata > Actinopteri > Cypriniformes > Cyprinidae > Acrossocheilus > Acrossocheilus fasciatus. The sequence continues at coordinate 37,509,697 of CM071938.1, read as the reverse complement.
CCTGGACATCAGTTTACAGGTTTGTTTCTGGTGCTGTCAATGTTGTTTTTGGTTTTTGGTGACATTAAAAAAATGCAGTTAGCTCAAAAAACTGAGGCACACGACAGGCGCTGTTTGGATGAGCACGATGCTTGTATGTTCAATGCATGTCGTGTGTGTTTCACTAGCTCCGTTCCCGTTGACACCTCTTGTTTGACCTATTTCTGGATATTTCCAGCCTAAGACGTGTGATTAATCCGTATCTAAAGCCGTGTCTACACCAAGAGAACTCATTATAATCAGTTGATGTCCCAGATAGCACACGTACGTCTGTAAGATGTCTGTTAAAGATCTCTTGATCTGGAAAGCATCTGCAGTCTACAAACGTCTGACAGACGTCTTTCAGATGTCAGTTTTACATACATTCTAAATCATAAACATCTTAAAGACATCTAATAGACGTCTATTTGACATCTAAAAGGAGACGTCCTATAGACGTATTGCAGATGAGCAAACACCCTAAAAAATACGTCTTGCAGATGTAAATGCAGACGTCAAATAGACGTCTCCGAGATGTACGTGTGCTATCAGGGGTGGTGACTGTCCACACGGGAAGAGGCACGAGGCGACCAATCTTCTACAGTAACCTCCTTCTATTCCGAATATTGGAAACATGCCTTGTATGCTTTGAAAGTGAAACCTAAAAAAACAGCGCGCTTAAGAGAGCGATTGCATGCTTTCGCGAGCTTCAGCAAATGCACGCGATCACAGATAGCAGGCTTCCCAGCCGAAACAACCCCCCACGTAAAACTGAAATAATAACGGTGATATAAGATTTTGGTCATATCACCCATCTGAGTCATTCATCCCACACTATCAACAAGCGCGTCATGTAGGCTACACTTCTTGTACTTCGTTTGGGCACCACAAGGTGTCACTGTGGCCTCAAGTTTACCCCTCGACTACTCTGGCTCGATTGCCTTTCCTGACGTAAAACACGCCCTCCTCATTACCCTACGGACAAAGAAATGTATAAATAAATAAATAAATGTGAAAATAAATAAATGTATAAATAAATAAATGTGGAAATATATAAATGTGGAAATAAAGAAATAAATACATAAATGTGAAAATAAATAAAAGTGGAAATAAATAAATGAATGAATAAATAAATGTGGAAAAAAATGAAAAAAATGCTTTTTTACTTTTATTTGTACATTTATTTATATATTTATTTATTTATTTTTTGCTTTTTTTACATTTCTTTGTACATTTATTTATTTATTTATTTCTAAATATGGCAGGATTGGCATTCCATATGAATTACTGCAGCAATGCGGCGTGGCATGGAGTCGATCAGTCTGTGGCACTGCTCAGGTGTTATGAGAGCCCAGGTTGCTCTGATAGTGGCCTTCAGCTCTTCTGCATTGTTGTGTCTGCACAGCAAAACCCCCAGTGTTAATTTAACACTCTGAGTGTTGACTCACTGGACTCATATAAACACTGAAGCAGTGTTAAAAGTAACTCTGAAGCAGTGTTAAAGTGAATGAGATAATTACGTGATTAACTGAGTGATGATTGACCATTATTGAAGACACCTGATGATAACAAGCAGACTCACCAAAGGAGAAAACCTAAATTTGTATGTCACCATTATAGTGGTCTGTGTTTGCATTAGTTGGGATCTTGACCCTTAAATTTTTAACATTAGGTTTTGTTTGTTATAGTTGAATTATAACAGCCAGACAAAACAGAGGAAAGATGATCATGTGGTGTTGATTATGTTTTGAACTAATCATCATGTAGTGACCTGAATACCTGAGTTAGGTTTTCTGTAAAAAGTTAGGTGAACAAGGTGAAAAATGCAAGATCTGGCTTTTTTTGGCGTAATCACACAGATGATTTCAGAAGTTACTTCTACATAAGTAATAATAAAAAAAAAACTTTTATTTAGACACACAGACATCAAGAATCAGCGTGAGAATCACAACAATGGTGACCATCAAAAAAGCATGTTGTAGCCAATGAAAATTCATCATGCATTGCGGCATGAATAAATTATGAGCTGAATTGTCTTTGTAACTTTTTATTCTCACTACACCGTAGTTGAGATTTATACGCTGATTCTTGATGTCTGTGTCTGCCTAAAACAAAGACTTCTTTCTTTTTTTAAATCAGAACAGCTTGCAAGAAACCACTTCAAAATGTATAACAAATACAGTATCTTTCACTGTGGAACCACAGAGCTGTTGCAACCAATAAAGCTAATATAACTCAGAGATCAGACTCTAAATAAGCTCAATGACTCAAGTCAAATGACAATTATGTTAAAACATAATCATCACCACCTGATGACTTTTGCTCTTGGCTTGTCTGGCTGTTATAACTCAGATACAGCAACCAAACAAAATTTAAAAGTAAAAAGTCAAGGGTCAAGATCCCATCTAATGCAAACACAGACCACTATAATGGTGACATACAAATTTAGATTTTCTCCTTTGATGATTCTGCTTGTTAACATCAGGTGTCTTCAATAATGGTCAATCATCACTCAGTTAATCACCTAATTATCTCATTAACTTTAACACTGATTCAGTGTTACTTTTAACACTTCTTCAGTGTTTATATGAGTCCAGTGAGTCCACACTCAGAGTGTTAAATTAACACTGTGGATTTTGCTGTGTACACTGGGAGTGTTGATTCAACACTGGAGGTTTTACTGTGTACGCACTGTGCGTACCATGAGCACTGACCTGAGATTTGCCCCGCAAACATTCAGCAGTAAATTGTAGGCCCGTCATTTGTCCCGCATTTCTGTCGACTGAACCAGCCTTGCCATTAATTATGAATTTATCAGTCTTTTGCACGCCAAAGTCAATTTCTGCATATAAATATTGAATATAAAAGTCAATATCTGTGTATAAAGATTACGCCAAATAGAAACAGAAAATCGTAGGCATACTATACGCATTTCCATGAGATCGGGTTAGACTAAAACAATTCAGTAGCCTTTTTAAAGCATGTGCTGCATGGATTTTTTTTTTTTTTTTTTTTTTTTTTTTTTATAAAAAAGGCCAATAAATAATTCACATATCAGACAAAATTGCCTTGCAACAAATCCTTTAAATTTTAAGATATTCAGAACAGAGCAACATAAAAATCAGAAAATATAAACAGCTATGCAATTCCAGGACAAAGTTTTACATATTATATGGCATTATGTTATTTTTTCAATTATATACAATTAATAAAACGCAAATTAAAATCGGGCCTGTTTTAGGCTTTTCCTTATTTTTAGGCTTATCTCTTCATTGGAGGCGCCTTTATAGAGAAATACATCTTTACAGATTACATAACCCAGTCAACACGTGAGATCACGCGATGATCACAGTGACATCACACCATTCTCATACGGTGATCCTCACAGTGTGATTAATATATGAGCTCATTGTGAACTCAAAAAGATGAGCGGGGTTCTTATTTCTGTCAGACATCTACAAAAGCACTTACTGAGAATTAACAGATTTAGATGATGATGTTTTATTGTTTTGTTTGACGTTACCATCGTGGTGAGTAGTGTTTGTTTTAGTTGGGCTCTTGACCCTTGACTTCATAACATTATATGTTTTGGGGCTGCTGTAACTGTGTTTGTAAAGCACATTTGTTATGGCAAGAAAAAACAAAAAGAGACTGCAACCAGGTGATATTGGTTTGTTACGGATGATAACAGTGCAACCATCACCTAGATTCAGTATGCAGTCTTTGTGAGTAGTTTTTAATCTAAAGTTTTTAATAATAGCGCTGTAATTATACAGTATAGGACCCAGCAGTTTCATAACGGTTTATGAAGGATTTCAAAAGCATGATAAGACACAAACATTTTGAACTGCTGTGTGATTTAAACACAAAGAGAGACATCAAGTATCAGTGTACGAATCTCAACAATGGTGACAATCAATACCTTCATGCTGCAATGCATGCTGGGTACCTAGTCTCTGTGCAGTGAGTGCACTTTGACCTCACATTAGTATGAGCACACAGTGAGGGCGCTGTGAGGTTACACTTTTAGCTCACTGTTACCTCACATTGTGACCTCATCACGAGTATCCTGTGAGCTCATGGTGACATCACTGTGAGATCAAATTGTTGACTGGGAATGTAAGAGTTTTTGTTTTTGATTTGAATTATTTAGTTTTACAGTAGCAATTTAAAACTTTCTATAAATATATATTTTTATCATGTCTGTGAGGCAATTAGTTGAGTTTCGGTTCATCATTGTGAAGCACTCCTGCTCAAAACTGAGACAGCAGCAAGCGAATCCTCTGTTTTCCTATTTATTTTAAAAAAGTACATTTTGGTGATATTGTGAATGCACACAAATAAAAGTACACCCTTTACAGTTCCAAATGATGTATTACTCTTACATTTATGAGCAAAAATTACGGCGTATTTTAAGTTGTTTCTACTGTAAGAAAAATACAAGTGATCACGCTGGCGCCTCCATGTCCTGTAAAGTGTGCTTAAGCTTCCACTCTCCACACAAACTGCTGGATATGCGTCAGCGCACATTTATCTAGGTTAAACTTTAAACTAACATTGAGATGAACTGTTTTATATCTATATATATTATTTTAGGAAGATGTGAAGATTTGAGAAGGTGAAGATTTGAGAAGGCTAAACTGATCAAACCTTTCTGCCTCACTGCTGCCACTGCCATTACTTAAAAAAAAAAAAAAAAAAAACTTACATTTAATGAACAAAAAAATGCTCCAAACGTTTTTCTAACTTAAATAAATTAAATATAATCACCTTTCCATTACATTCAAAATGGAACTAGTTTCTAGTTTAGCTGAAACAAGCTGTTTTGGGAGATGGGGAAAACGGGCTCAGGTCGGACTTGGGCTGGTAATTCTGTTAAGCTGCCACCACTTTGGACACTCAAAGACTCCTCCTCACCATGCATGATGATATAGACACACTGTCATGAATCATGATATTCTGTTGGAAGAAGCACGAGGGAAACTTGGAATACAATCAACAGTCTTTAATACACAGGAGTACCATATAATTGTAGCCATTGTGTTATAGATTATTTCATAATGTGATGTTCCCCCACTTTTGTATTTTATTTTATTTTTAGTTTTTACTTCAATTAAAGGTTAGTTTTTTTTTTTTTTTTTTTTTTTTTTTATTAATGAAAGATCAAATGAATTAACAATGCGGACTTATTTTCACAGCCTGAATAATTTGAGTTCAACTGTATATTTTGGGTGGGTGGGGGGGGAACTAACTAAAACAGAATTTAGAGAAATCTAATTATTTCTAGATACATTAATAAAGAAAAGTTAATGGTAAATTAATATTTTATAAAAACAATAATTATGCAAGCTAATGATGTAGTTGAGTAATTTTGCAGTAAATAGGTAAAGTACCACATATCCTCAAAAGCATCATAAAATATGTTTTGTATTATACAATCGCTCTATGTATAGCCTATATATAGATGGAGAAGCTCACACAAGAAAAATATACTTGTTAGAGGTGTAATTACTTTGTACATTTATTTTTTAATTAATATTCGGCAAAGCCTTTCAAACCTTCAAATATCTAAATATAGGCTATAGTTAATATTATAAGATGACAAAAAGATAGCTGAAACGACCCTGACCCAAAGCGATGGGCAACTGCCAGTAGGCCTACACCAAAACGGATTTGTGAATCAAAAAGCTTAATTTTTCATTTTGGTTTTATTGTATTTTCATTTGATGTATTTGAACGGAGTGTGACGAAGACAAAATTAAAATTGTAATAAAAACACCTGAAATTCGTTTATTATGCCCAGGAGAGGGTTTAAATGTGCGATAAAACACTGATTTATTCGTTTTCCCGTTTTAAAGAAAAAAACGGAAAAACCAATTATCCGAAGGTACACGGACCCCATGTATACCAGGGGTTCTGAACTTTGAGTTTAGCTCCAACCTTGATCAAACTCACCTGACTGTAACTTTCTAGTGACCCTGAATACCTTGATTAGCTTGTTCAGGTGTGTTTGATTAGGGTTGTGCTAAACTCTGCAGGAAAGTGGACCTCGAGGGCCAGAGTTAAGAACCCCAGGCCTATGTCGCTATCTTAAAATATTTTAAAGTCCTCCATGGATTCAGTTGTTGTCCACTGATTAATAATCTTAATAAACAATGACCACATTTGCTGATTTATTATGTAAACGCATGTTTTTGTGATAATCTGTTTATCTGTGCTTTATTCCAGGGTGGTGTACAGGGCACAGATGCCGGTGCCTCTCTAACGGCTTTTGTCTTGATTGCCATGCAAGAGGGCAGAGAGATCTGTGCTGGATCAGTTGGTGTAAGTACACCTCTTACATCATTTTGTTTGCCAAAACATTAAGAATGAACATGTGCTTTTTTCCACTCTTCCTCTTAACATCATATACACACTTTTATAGAGTCTGCATGAAAGTATCAGGAGGGCTGTTTCTTTCTTGGAAGGTCAACTTCCACAACTGACCAATCCTTACGCTGTTGCGATAACGTCCTATGCCATGGCCAATGCTGACAAATTCAATAAAGACATCTTGATGAGACACTCCACCCAAGGAGAAGGTCAGTCACACCAACATCAAAAACTGTACAGCATGGCAGAGGGTTTTTATACCTAACCATCATTTTGCTCGCTTGCTCTCATAGTTTTTAGTTTATTTATCCCTTCACAACCAGTAAATAATTAGTCAACCTGATGATGTTCTAAAGCTATATCAGGCTACCTTTTTTTGGATTATGAAATAAGACATAAAAAAGCTTGCACTTGTCCATTTAATAAATTGTAACCTTCTTCAGTCTTTTTACAAACAGAAAATTGTCCCATGCAACTCGTTCCATATTCAAAGTGTTCTGAAGGCATAAGGTAGGGTTTGTCGAGAAACAAATTGAAAATGTAATCTATTATCAAGCGAAAATCTCCAGTCATTGCATGCATGCATTTATACGAGTGCATGGAAGTTTGCGCCAGCATGCATAAGAAAACACACAAGTGAGTCGTTTTGAAACATCAAGAAAAATAAAATTTTACACTTGAAACACAAAACTTTCTTTACTGAGGTGAAAATGTTCTGAGATAGTTCTGTTCTGAGACAGTCAGTATTATACAGCCTAGAATGCGTGCAAAGAGCGCACCCTCTATAATCACTAAAAGCTGTCAGTCCAGTTCATCACAAATCGTGAACTGAAGCTCTCTACACTGCACAAAGAATCGGTTATTTATATTGTAACTACAATTTTTTTAATGGGATCAATCGTGAGCTTGCAGAAAACGCAGGCTGTAAAAATAAAAAAATAATAAATAAAGGCCTAGTTACGACTAATTTAAAGATTTGTTTTATTTGTTAATTAATGCAAACAGTTCGTAAAAATATAACATACTGTGTGCTGCTTATAGACACCAGACAGATAATGATTTATGCAACAGATGCTCATTTTCACAAAACAGATACACATTAATAAAAACACAGGGAAATAAAAACACAGAACTTTTAATACATGCAAACCTACTATAAATAAATTGTTAAATTGTACAGATACAGTTATAAATAATGTTACCAAATAATGTTAATAAAACATATATGTGATACAATCTAGAAAAACCCAACACATGGTAAAATTTGACCTTTTTTAGGTTCTGATATCATATGAAAGCTGGGTAACGTCCAAACAAACACACAGTTATAGCAACCAAAGAAATTGCAATGTTTTAAGTCAAGGGTCAAGAGCCCAACTAAAGGAAACACTGACCTCGATAACGGTAATTCAAACGTAATGAGTGAAGCTGGTAATCTCTCTGCTGAGATTTTGAGAGATTTAATTTTTTCTTTTATTTTGTGTTGATTTCATCTAAGGCTGTGGCTGAAGTCAGTTGTAGTTCTGGTATTTCTGCTCGTCTCGTCTGATTTTTTCTGTTCTTGTTTCCTTTCTTTCAGTGATTCAGTTTGTTAACAGCAGGTGTTCATCACTAATGATCAATCACTATATCATGGCCACGAATTAATAATTTGTTCCCCAGAATTAATTTGTGAGCCGCTCATATTACACAGCTCTGTTCTGCGCGAAGTACTCGGAGATCCCGCCACCAAGCGTTTGATAGGAACTAATCTAACTAATTCGTCTAACTAAATTAAAAAAAAAAAAAAAACATATTTGCTAATTGATTCTAACTAAAATCGCTGCTGTTAACACTTAATATTTCTGTAGTACAGCCAAACAGCGTAGATCATAAAAACGTATATGAATCATGCGCAAGCGTCTACACCAATTAGCTCTGTTGCATTATAAACCAGTGAAATTGGGGGTGTCCAATCGTCCAGGGTGCACTCTGGGGCTACTCACCCCACCTGCCATGGGAATTCTCACTCCAAGTCGAACTCAGAAGATGGCAGCCCTGGACTTCCATAGTCCAAGTGTTCTGAAGGCATGCAGTAGGGTTTGTCGAGAAAGCAAAAAAAAAAAAAAAACACTCATTGCATTCATGCATTTATACTAGTGCGCGGCAGTTCGTGCCAATGCGCATAGGAAAACACACAAGCAAGTCATTTTGAAACATCAAGACAAATAAAATTACGACTTAGAACAGAGATTTTCACCTCAGTAAAGAAAGTATTGTTTCGAGACAGTAGGCCTATTATACAGGCTAGAATGTGCGCAAAGAGCGCTCCTTCATATCACTAAAAGCTGTCACTTCAGTTCACCCCCTGTTTTTTGTTATATGTCAGAAATGACAAAGAGGCAGCTTCCCCGCAATACAAAGTCAATGGAGAGGGTTGGATTGTGTTCCCCCCGGTGAGCGTGGTTTTCAGATTATGACGAGTGTCGCTCTGTCTCTATTGCATTCAAGAAATCAACAAATATGTTGCAAATATGTTTCACCAATATGAGATGGGGCCCCCTGATTCGCCTACCTCGCTTATATGTTAAATCCATCCCTGTATGTTTGCACCAGTTGTGCAATCCAGTAAAGTCACGTCACATTGAGACATATTTAGCAATTTATACAACAGATTACTTTAAAGCAGCTGCTTTACAGTTTTCAACATGAAGAAACTGTGACAGTATCACAGTGTCAGCAAGCTGCTACTGTGTTGGAGCGAGAAACGAGGTGAACGCAGGATAATTACAATCAACAGTCTTTTAATAATCCAAAACAGGGGTAACGCAGGGCCGGCAGGAACACACATAGCACACCATAGATGTTCAACACCAGACAAGTAAACATGGGGCAGACAACACTTTAAATACAGGCTTAACGAGGGATAATTACAATACACAGGTGAATCACATGACAAATCAAGGAGAGAGAGAAACTAGGTCACAGGGAGCACATGGGGAGAAAAGCACAACAAAACAGGTCCATATTCCTGACAGCCCAACTTCTTTTCTGCCAATAAAGCAGATTAAGGCTATGTTTTTTTTTTTTTTTTTTTTTTTTTTAAATAACATTTATACTCTGTTGGCTGTTATCCCATCAACATCATCCTTCAATTGTCTTTTTCTTTTTCTCCTCTTCAAAATGTATAATTTATACATTATCAACGGTTTGTCCAGCGAACGTTAAAATCAGTATATCTTAACAATGTTGATATTTATATTATGCCATTGGCCAAAGGTAACAATAACTGTTGATAATAGCTTAGCTTAGGCTGAGATGTAGTTAACGCAAGATCTAGGCAAAGGTTTAGACTTGAAAATTTCACAACATGAGACAAGGATTCTTATAAATGAAAAAAAAAGTTTATTTGCTAACTGTTATTCTACAATACATGAACTAAAACTGAAACACACATAACGTATATACACACACACACACAAACAATTCAGGAAATTAATTATTGCGTTTGCATCAAGGTCCCAAAGTTCTAATACCCGTTTTCTACGTTCATTAAATTTTATATTGAGAAAAATTATAAGCAGAGATTCTTAGCTTATCGTTACTGCTTAAAGATCAATTCAACCAGTTCAGCAAGATATGGAGATTTTGCTTGCTACCTGTGTTCAAGTTGAGGGAATCCCGGGTGCTGATTGGCTGCTGATGCGGTCGTTGTCTGACACGTTTCTGGGGATGCCCTCCGGCGACTGGCTGTTGCCTGTTTCCTTGAGAGTCATGACACGCTGAAAGTTCTTCCCAGATTCTGTTTGCGTGGCTTTAGGCTTCTAAAGACTTCTTCAGAAGTTTGACGAAGTATTCGTAGTTCTGGAGTCACTAGCCTGGTGTTATAGCTGTGATCGCCAGTTGTGGCGCTGTAGGGTTTGATATGTAAATAATTTAATTTAGCTCAAAGGGAATCATTTATGATTTTATAGGGAATTTGAACAGAATCACTGTTTTGCGGCTGATCACTGAGTCGGCAGCGATTCACTGAATGAGCCGTATAACATCAACTCTGCACTGGATATTAAAATCCAAAATATAGTGAAAACACTATTAATAAGCACAGTAACAAGATTGGCAGATTAAGACATTAACTTGTAAGCACAAAACACAAGATACTTCTCTTTTCAATATAAATAAGACTTTATTTATATAAACCTAAGACATAAACTAATCTAACACATGAACACACGCATTCACACATTCACACGTTGCAGAAAGAGAGAAAGGATGAGTTTAGAGAATGAGAATGTGAAATCCCAAGTTTATAGCAATATGTGCTATTGCATAGATCTGAACAACCATCAATCACTTAATTAACCCTCGCATTGAGTTTCTCAATGAGGCTAAAATTTATATTAAATGCACCAGTTCAGCCAGAATCTGGAGGTTACTTGTTTGCGTTTCCTTTGTGTTACAGGGATTCCCTTCTGTCGTCGTCGTTGCAGGAAAGGGTTTTTCCTGAGTTGGTGATTAACTGGAAGTTCAGTAGTCTTTGAAGTGATGTCTTGGAGAGCCAATGGTTGGGCATTGGCTGAGGATGGTAGTTGAAGTTTGAAGCGGGTGCAGTTGGAGCTGGACTTTGCGGCAAACTCAACTTTTGAACACGAGACTCGACGGAAAGAAAAGAAACCAAAGTAAAAGAATAAAATGAGTAACGAGACTAGGTGGTTTTTCTTATCATCGTGGTGTTAAGTAGCAACTGACCTGTAAGCCAGAGCACACTCAAAGAACACTAAAAAGCAGCATCAAAATGCAGTGTCGAGACAGAAGAGAGAAGGGAAAAGAAGGGCAGGTTTGATGGTATTCTGAGTTTTTAAACTTGGCTTTTGGAACATCTTCTAACTGGTGTGCTGATCAATTATATAGGCTATTATCTTAGCTAGGGGTGTTTCTCCCATCATAAATCAGTTTGTTATCTGGTCACATAGTCTGAATTTTACACGCTCTTGTAAAGTATGATTTTGTACATGATTTCTATAACCAGAATATGATACATTTGACCAAAAATTAATTGAAAGAAACGTTTCAAGCTAGAATTGTCAAGCTCATACATACCAAACACGACTAACTCTTAAAGTCATTCAATAGTTATTAGAAAGATATACATAATATGTGCTTAAAACATGATAGCCTAATGTGTGGGTTACATACATAATATAGTGTTATGCCTAGAAATGTCCTTTTAGGATGATTTTATATGAACATGAAAAAGAAAGTCTCTGTGTAGTTCTATGTAGGATATAGGGACATGTTCGGTGAAGACCAGAGAGAGGTTAAAAGGTCTCCTAAAGAATTTCAGTCTCAGTCTTTGTCTTGTGGAGAAAAAGTCAATCTAAGGAAGCTCGTGATTTCCAGCATGGAAAGCATTTGATGGCCATCTCTTTGACCGTCAGTCTTGATTAATTATTCCAAATTTGACGATCTCCTTCCGGCATTGTACTTATCAATAAGTATTCTTTTGACTTAATGTTGCGAGCTGTTCTGTGAAAGAGGCTTGTTGGTTAGGCTTGCTCCAGACTCATGGCGCTCGAGTACCATGGATAGATTTATGACGTCCTGTTGGGCTTCTCTGGAATTTCGGCTCCTCATGTTTCGATGTTCTGATCGAATCTTAGTTTGTCTGACTCGTTCTGACCAGCGCGGTCAACAAGGCGGAAGAACCGAAGATCGAGAGAGCAAGCAAGCCAAGATCCCCGAGGGCTTTGTGTCCCTGGTTCTTAAAGTGGGCTGATTTTTGTTCTGTCCCACGGCGATTGATCCAATCAAATTGTCCCTGCAGGACGGAACCCCACCCCGTACTGTTCCTCTTTGGACACAAATTAACATACTACTCAATTTATCACATGGAGAAACATTTCTGGAAGTTCTGTTAAAGCTTCTATAAAGTATGGTAACAATCCAGTCAACACGTGAGATCACGCGACGATCACAGTGATATCACATCATTCTCATACGGTGATACTCACAATACCCATTGTGAGCTAAAAAGATGAGCGGGGTTCTTATTTCTGTTAGACATCTACAAAAGCACTTATTGAGAATTAACAGAGATTTGTATGATGATGTTTTATTGTTTTGTTTGATGTTACCATCGTGGTGAGTGCTATTTGCTTTAGTTGGGCTCTTGACTCTTAACTTTACAGAATTATATTTTTTGGGCCTGCTGTAACTGTGTTTGAAAAGCACATTTGTTATGGCGAGGAAAACCAAAAAGAGTCTGCAACCAGGTGGTATCGGTTTGTTACTGATGGTCACAGTGCAACCATCACCTAGATTCAGCATGCAGTTTTCGTGAAGAGTTATTAATTTAAAGTTTTTAATAATAGCTCTGTGGTTATACAGTATAGGACACAGCAGTGTCATAATCGTTTATGAAGGATATTAAAAGCATGATAAGACAAACATTTTGAACTACTGTGATTCAGTCTCTCTTTGTGTTTAAATGACAGTGACATTAGTATGAGCTCACAGTGAGGGCGCTGTGAGGTTACACTTTTAGCTCACTGTTACCTCACATTGTGACCTCATCACGAGTATCCTGGGAGATCATGGTGACATCACTGTGAGATCAAATTGTTGACTGGGTAGTCTACACTGTAAAGAATTGCTGTAAAATTTACAGTAACTTACTGGCAATTTTGGTTGCCAGTAAGACTGTAAATTTACAAGAGTACTGTAAATCAATAATTACAATTGCACTGTGAAAATACAGCAAACTCTTGCATGCTGTAAAATTGTTATGATGGTGTGTAAACATTTGGTAAACTTATTTCATTTGATTTTACTAAGAAGGAACATTTCTTAATATAAAACTGCAAACACAATTTGTAATAGTAAAGTTACTAAAAACATGACTTTAACAAATCGTTGCAGTTTATCATCAGCTATAGCACACATGCACGTGGTAAAGCACTTAAAGAGATCATCACTGTATCAGCAACTCTACAGTTACTGTCTTTAAATAAAGCAGCACAACATTGTAGCGAATTAGCTTAAAAAAAGGGAATTATTTATAATTAATTATAACTGGTTATAATTAATAATAAATATTTTGATTAAATCTTAGAATTAACTGTAGCAGAATCGATATTACAATTACCTGATCTGTCCGTCCACCAAGCAGACAATATAATAAGATTAGCCTACTTTCCGGGCCAAGGAACAATAGCCTTCCTGCTCATACAGTGTTAGCAGTAGTTAGCATGTAGCAAGGAGCAATCTTTCAGTGACTTTGAAATGTGAGCGGAACACAGAGACAATCAATTGTGAATATAAGGGATTTAATAAATGAAACTATAACTAACATACAAACACACTAAGCAAAACATATATATAGAATGAAGGAAAGTAAGGAAAAGAGAGAGAAGAGTAAAGAATGGCAGTATTTCACATCAATTAACCACAACCTCAATGATAATCATCAGAGCCACAATTCACCTTAAAGGGGTTCAAACTTAACACCCATCTAATCAGTTGTAAATGGTTACTTGCATTGGTTTGTTGCTGAATAAGAGTCTTGATGCTGTAGACGAGGTTCTTGATGATTTCTTGAGGAGGAAGTTGAAGAAGTCCAAAGTAAATCCACAACGGAGAGTTTTTGGAGTGTCTTTGTCTCAAGGAGAAGAGTTTTGAGCGATGATTAGACTGGGTTCCAAACTTTTAATGGTTCATGGCCGCACCCATTTTGTGGGTGGAGTGGCCAATCAGAGGCATGCATTTTGAGCGGGAAGCTCCCTTTGTCTCAGTTTTATGGGCCATTTACATTTTATTGCTGATTTGGAACGCTAGTGCAGCTTTTAATTCAAAACATAGTAAGAATTGTTTGATTCATTTCACGATCACATAGTGTACGTCATTGTGTGAGAAATAAAGAGGAGATCATTTTGATACCAAGAAAGTAACCTTCGGATGATATTAAAGAAGAGATACACTGGAATATAGGCATTTAACGTCTAACTAATACAAGAAAAGGGTTTTAACTAAATTAATATAACAGGGGAATATACATACAACACATGCATATAGCAGATACATTTATAACTACTTAGTAATGGCCTAAAATAGAGAAAATGTCTTTAGGTGTGTGTGTGATGTGTATTGGGAATTGTGAGGACATACAACTAGTCTCTGGCACGGGGGTCATCCAACCTTATGTGGAATGTGTTTGAAGATTGATAAAGATACCCCAGAGGCGACCTGTTTTAGCATCCTTTTGATAGTGACAAAGACCATCTGCAATTTAGCACCCATATAAATGTAAACGATGAGGCCAGGTTAGTAATTTATATGGAAATGTCAAAGGCTAAAAGGTTTTCTAAAAACAAAGTGAAATCAGCCATCACTGACCTAAAGCAGACGTTACAGAATCCCCCTTTTGGCTGAAGATGTTCTGAATTGAGACATCATCAGACAACAGTGGATCAGGATGGTTGAATGGCAGGTGGATCCTGATGGTTAAATGGCAGGTGGATCTTGAAGGTTGGATGGCAGGTGGTTTCTAATTTTCCTCAGCCTTCGGATCCCCAGCTGTGGTGTTAACAGTGGTCAGGTTCAGCATGGTCTCTGCCTGGGTCCCTCTTTTTCGATGGTTCCGTTTGAAGGTTCGAGGAAAGGCAGCTGTGCACCTGTTCATGGACCTTTGCACCCCGTTGACTCTGTTGAACAGGACGAAGGCAAGGCCGAGTGTCAGGGTGTACCCAATTGCTGTGGCGAGGCAAAGTGCAGTGTCAGCGGCGGTCCAGGATCGGGCAACGGGAAAGTTGGTCTGGACAGGCAGCCGAGACAGTGCTTGGAGGGCTGTGTCGATTGGGGTGATGTCAATCATTTGGGACCCCCCTTTCTCAATGCTCAGTTCCATTTCAGGTTCCAGGGTGAGATTGTGATCCTTGAAGAAGTCTGGAATTTTTACCTCAGATTGGTACTCGTCACTTGGAAGGTGGTACAGCTCCAGGTCCCCGAGGTGGAGGATGGCACCGTTGGGTACTTGAATCCACATGCTCTGGTTGGGCAGGCTGATAAGGGTGGCAGTGTCGTGCTGGTCATAGGTCAGTGTAGCGGCACGGATAGGAGTGTTGACGAGCCACTGATTTCCCACAATCTCTGCTTGCGTTTCTGTGATTTGTGCATGAGGCTTGGCCTCAGCAGGGCAGAGAGTCTCTTTTTGCATGGGTTGTAACCCGCAGATTCCTTCAGTGTTGTCTCGGAGGAAGGGCTTGCTGGGGCAGAGATAGTGAATGTCTTTGGTCAGGGTACACATGCGCAGGTTTGGGGCCAGATATAACTGTGGGTTACTGTCGTGGTAGGCCACCACATCTGGGGTGTGTATCCTGTTGTGAGTGTTCCCTTGCCAAAATCCGAGATTGACAATGACTTCGAGTCTGTAAATGTTGTCAGGTTCAATGACGGGTAGATTCAGAAGAAACGCCATCTCGCTGTGCTCGGGGTCGACATGTAGCAGGATGGAGCCCCCCAGGGAGTAGGCGAGGTGGGCTTGGAGAGAGTCAGGCGGATGAGCAGTAGCCGAGGATAACACCGTCTGTACTAGGCTCAGGGGCACCAGGTATGGGGGAATTCTACCCATGGCTAAGCTGTCAATGGAGGAGCTCACCTCACGGAGCATGTCAGACATTAGCGTGGTGACCAGCTGAGTTTGAGCAACATCATTCTATATAACAGAGAATAACTGTTTCACGGAGTTCATAGTTGGGTTCAGCAGGACACTGTGAGTGCCAAGGTGCCTTTTAATGATTTGCCTATAGTCTGCAGGGTTTTGCCCTGTAGTGTGAGTTGTTCTCTAAGCTGGGGAATCTCAGTCTGGATCTCTTTTACATGTTGCCTCAGGGTAGATAGGCGCACAGACTTGATGCTGGTGACTCCCAGGTTGAACAGGGTTCCAACAGCAGCAGCAGCGCCGAGCAAGGCCCCCAGGAATCGTTTGTTACGCTGGTGATGTCTGGTTAGCTCTGCTTGGGTGACAGTCATTTTCTGCAACTGGGTGAGCATGTGTTTGATATCAGCTTCTGTGTGAGCGAGGGTATTTTCAGTCCATCGGGCACCTGCCCAACTGTAGTGTGCAGCTGCCTGGGGATGATGGGTCCTGTAGACGTTTCGGGGGTCAAGTCGGACATACACCTTTTGGGGGTGAGTCCTGCAGTTGGTGATGAGAAGTCCAGGTTGGTCACGCAGTACAATGCCTGATGCTGGACCTGGTGATATGATATCAGGCTGCGGCTGTCCTCTGGTTAGCTGGAGGCATAGGATGGAGAGCCACAGCAACATCCTGGTTCAGAGAAGGAGGAGAAAGGTAGTGAATCAGTGAGGAAAGTTCTTGTCTGTTCAGGACAGTCTTTGTTTGAGCTCTATAGCACGGCCTAGTTAGTACTAGCCCCTCCCTGTCTTTCCCTGCCAGCAGCCACATGTCTCTTGATCTGGTTATGATGGACCCATTTGAAAACTGGTTCTTTCTGTCCCCGGCTCAGCTTGATCCGGTATGCGACAGGAGAGAGTTTGTCCACAATTTCATGCGGTCCCGTCCAGTGTGGTAGAAATTTCTTTGATAGCCGATGAGAGGTTGTCTGAGACGGCTGTGTGTAGCGGTAGTACCAGACTTTGTCACCCACATCCAGCTCTTGGTGTGACGCCTTCCGGTCGTAGTATGCTTTCTGGCCTTCCGCACTCTTTTGGAGTCGTTGCTGGGCAAAAGCAAATGTGGTTCTCAAATGCCGGTGTAGTTCCTCAAGGTATTGGTGAGTGGTGTAGGCGGTGACAAGGTTGGAGTCTCCTGGCTGGTACAGCAGGTGCAAGGGCAAAGTCATTCGACGGCCGGTAAATAATTCGAAGGTAGTTAGGGCCTTTCTGCTTCTACGATCTCAGTCTGTGTGTTGTCGGAGCAGTTTTGACAGGCTGCCAGGTCATTACCCAGCGCCGACTTGTGATTTTGAGCATATCGTGCTTCCACGTTGCGCCCCTGGAGGGCCATTAGCCATGTGGCAATGCGTGCGTTTGTGACCACACCATCGCGGATACGTTGGCTGTTAAGAAAAGTGACAGGTTGATGACAGGTCTCGATGATCACTTTCTGTGCCCCGATGTAGTTGGAGAATCTTTGGATGGCCCATACAGTACAGAGCAGGGCTTTTTCACAGTCTGAGTACTTGCACTCTGGGGGAAGAAGTGTCTTACTGGCATATGCGACCACCCTTGGTCGTGGTCGTGCCGTTGGTATAGACCAGCGCTGAGGCAGTGGCTGGAGAATCCAGCGTCCCAGTAGAACTCCTTCTGTGGATCCGGGTATGCCAGACCTGGAGCAATGCACAGATGTCGTTTCAGTTCATTCATGGCATTTTGCTGATCGTCTGTCCAGACGAAGGGGCAGTCCTTTTTCAGAAGGGCAGTGAGAGGACGTGCGATGTCCGAATAGTTTTCAATGAACTGCCGTGAATAGTTGCACACACCTAGAAAACTTCGGAGTTCTGAGACATTGGCAGGTGGCTTGATGTTCTGAATGGCCTGGATGCGGCTGGTTTGGGGCTCAATACCCCGTAGTCCGATAAGCAGGCCCACATAGTTGACCTTGGTTTTGCACCATTGTCCTTTGTGGAGGGCAATCTTGGCGCCGGCGGCGGTCAGCTGGTGCAGGACATGGTCAATTTCCTTCAGGTGATCAGCCACCGTCACACTTTTTAAGAGGACATCATCAACATAGGTTAAGTTCCTTCTTACTCTGGCATCTGGGCATGCTTTGTTGAGGAAGATGTTAAATTCGGCGGGTGAGTTGGCATAGCCGAATGGACACCTGGTGAAAGTGTACTGCCGATTGCAAAAGGTGAAAGCCAGCTTGTGTTGGTCATCTGGATGCACTGGTATAGTCCAAAATCCTGAGGCCACATCAAGAGTGGAGAAGATAGTGGCTCCTCTGATCCTTGGTATTTCTTGGTCCAGCTGTGTCATGGGCCACCGTGATAATGGCACCTGTTAATTCAGTTTCCTATAGTCAATCGTTGGTCGCCACTTTCCGTTTGGTTTAAGGACAGGCCAGATGGGGGCAGAATAGGTGCTGTTACACGGACGGATGACATCTTTCTCAAGCATAGAGTTGATGATCTCCTGTACGGGTTCGTACGCTTCTAGGGGGATCTTGTATTGCTTGACAAAAGTGGGTGGAGCTCTTGGGTGTGTTGGGATCCGCACAACATGAAGGTTAGTGAGGCCACAGTCTAAAGAGTCTTTGGCAAATGACTCTTTGTATTTGTACAGGACTTGGCGGAGTTTGTGGCGGTCTGCATCCTCCTGTATGGCATCAGCATCTTTCAGAATTTGCTGGACTTGTGTCTCAAAACCTGGATATGGCTCTTTTGCCATTAATTCCTCTGTCTCGTGTGCAGTCAGAGGTGCGGTAACACTGTCAGTCTCGCCGGTGGCGTGGTTAGAGACTGTATACACGGCAAGATGTTGGTCTTCTGTTAGCTCTGTTCTACACACCTGCTCCTTGCCCACTGGCATGACTGAAGTTACGGTGATGATCTTGAAGGGTGCTGTTGACACTGTGTGGCCTGAGCTTCCTTCTGGAATCACTGAATCTGGGATGGGTCCAATTACTGGTAAAATCAGTTCAAAGTCATGGAAGTCATAACTCACTAGCCAACCCAGCCGGTAGGCCTTAGGCACTCTGACATCCGTTGCTGTGCAGTTGTTAAACAAGATGTTCACTGCCCGAGATGTCACTTCAACGAGGGGTGTGGCTTCCAAAGTGAGGCCCAGTTCCCCACACTCGGGTGAGGGCTGGAAGAAGCCCAATGTATGGCTGAAGGTTTGACCGCATTGCAAGTTGAGTTGAACAGCGACCCCTTTGGTGTAGGCTGGTATTACAGTCTCTTGTTCGTTGATAAGCGTGCAGGCCTCAGGGATGGTTTGGCCTGACAGGAGGTTCTCAAGGTTGACAGGAACAGTGGGGGACTGTGAGGTCATAGGAGCCCATATCACTTCATTGATCATGTCCACATGAGCCTTGAGACGAATCAAAATGTCCGCTCCGATGTAAACATCACGCGGTAGGTCTGGGAGGACCAGGAAGTAATGGGTTAAGCATCGGCCATTCCACTTCAAGTTCAGGGCACAGATGCCCTTGGCAGTCACCATGGTCGACGGGCAGGAATTCAAAAAGAACCGTGTGCGCTTATTAGCAAAAGGAGTGTCTGTTGCGTGCTGTTTGAGAGCATTGAACAGTGAGAGGCTGATGGCTGAATTGTCTGCCCACAGTGCTAGTATGGGGTCTGTCGTTGTGACATTGTTCAGCTGTAGACCCCCCATGACCTGGGGGCCATATGAGTCAGAGTCTTTGGCTAGCTGGAAAGCACATAGCAGTGACCTTGAACCTTGCCCTTGGGTCGAGACGTTCACGTGGCTGGCGTTGAGATTTTCTGTGACCTTTGTGACCTGGCAGTTTGTCTGGGGTGAACTTGGAGACTGAGGAGGCAGAGGTTCTCGCACTTGAGCCCAAATTTTTAGCTGTTTAAAGTCTAACAGGGGTTCAAAACGGTCTAACAGGTCTTTGCCAATGAGGAGAGGAAATGTATCCAATTTAGAGATGTACACAGGGTGTACTAAGCTCATAGGGCCGATGGTCAGGTGCATTGGAGCTACCTGTTCAAGCTGGACATCATTTTGGCTGTAGGATTGCACATTCAGCACACACCTCTGATATTTAAGAGTTCGATTCTGTCTCTTGGCTTCAACCTGAAGTCTGTCAAAAAATTGGCTTGACATTAGAGTGAGGTCAGCTCCGGTGTCCACGAGGGCGTCCAGTTTCACCTTTTTCCAATGTGATGGCCAAGTATAGTTTTTTGGCCACCCCCCTTTCGATCAGGTTCCCCAGGAGTCTTGGCACTGGGGCTTGTGTGGTGACTGGCAAGCAGTCAGAGCTGGTTTTGTGTGGCTCGTCAGGCAGACCACCAAAACTGCGCTTTCAGGTACTTTGGGGCTTTGGCTGGAGATGTGGTGCTGGATGTTGGTTGGCTCTGGTGGTTCAACAGTCAGCTGAGATAGTTGTGTGATGTCATCACTTGGTGATGGGATGTGTGGTTCTGTGGTTGACAGTAGATTAGCAGTGGTTTGGTTGGGAGGTTCATTTTGAGAGGACTCTGAGTGGTTGTTAGGGTCAGATCTCATGCTTAGTCATAACCGATCTGACTCATCCTTCTTGTCTCCTTTGTGGGACTTTTCCTGGAGGAGCTCCTTTAAAAGTCTCATGATCTCTGCTGATTCAGTAGCTTCCCGGTTCTGTTCGGCTGATGGTTTATATTTGGGCTTGTCCAGGGCGTGTTGAGAGGGGTTCTGCCGCTGGCAGTCCGAGCTCGTTGCTTGTGGCGGTGAGTGTCGGTACCCCTTGGACCGTCTCTTAGCTTCCCAGGTGGCTTCACCCTTTCGGTTGAGAGGTGGTTGTGACCTGTCCCAGGATCTTTCGGGGTGCCCAGTCTGATGCTTTGGACGGGCACCACCATGGCTACGCTGCCATCTGCTGGCTGGGAAGGATCTTGACATTGTGTTGACAGGTTTGTCGCTGTGGCTTGGCTCGGTGCCCTCTAGGGCAAGTTCTGAACTCTGATTAGTGACAGAATAGATTGTGGGGTGTTTTCCCATCTTTTCAGAAGCAGTTCTTTGTTTGGCATAGGCCTTATGGCTTAAGTCTCGCAGCTGTTGAATGGACATAGTCCGTGGGCAAGCCAGAACCCCCAAATGGTGACTCACTGTTGGATGCAGGTTCCGGAGGAACAGAGTCTTGAAATTGAATTCTTCTTCCATTCCTGGCTCATTCCGTGCTCCGAAATATGCTTGTCTGAGCCTGTTGTAGAAGGCCTGCGTGGTTTCCTGTCTGCCCTGTTTAAGGTCCATGGCCTTAATCAGCCCTTGCTCTGATTCTGGGTCAGAGAATTCTTTAATCAAAGCCTGCTGCAGTTGCTGGTAATCCACTTTGACCGTTTCTGGCTGTCGGTCTAGAAAGCTCCGGACTTCACGGCTGGCGGTGATTCTGAGCAGGTAGAGTCTGTCTCGTGTGGTAACATTGGCAACAGTTTGCAAGTGAAAATCAATGTCTTTTAAATAATCGTGCACATCGTGGCCTCCTGCAGGGTTTGGAGTGAAAGTGGGAATGTTTCTAGCCAGCTTATCCAATTCTTTAGGTGACACGCCGTGACTGGAAGACAGCCTTTGGAAAGGCTCCCACCCCCTTTCCGCTGCTGGGGGTTCTGGGATGCTGGCAGGTGATGTCTTGAGCAGTGGGCTCTCACCTCCCTTTTCGATTCTGTGGTGTGCATTTCCCTTGCAGAGTCACTTTGCAGTCTATATGAATGTTTAAGCTCTCGGTGAACTGTGTCAAGTTCTTCTTTCAAATAGTCTCTTTGTTGGGCCAGGGCACTAACTTCAGCCCGGGCACTTTGCTGGTGGCCCTCACAGGCCTTGGCCCTGGCTTCTCTTTCTTTAAGTTCAGTCTCTGCTCTCATCAGGAGAGCCTCAGCTTGCTGGAGTTTTTTACTCAGCTCCTCTCTGGTGTCCTTTTCCTGTTGCTCTCGGCGTGCTGTATCTACACGGAGATCTTTCAAGGCGTTTTGGAGTCTCTCTACTTCCTCCTGCAGCTCTGGGTCCTTTTCATCCGATGTCCTGTGCTGGTGCTGAGTTTCCGACGTTAGCTGGTCCAGTTGACTTTGGGCGTGCACCAAGTTTCTCTGAGCTTCCTCAGCCTGGAGCTTCAGCGCTACTGCTTCCTGTTCCCGGCGGAAGATGCTTGCTTCACTCAGCTTTGCCTGGCCGAGGAGGTTATGGGCCAGTAACCCGACGATCTTGGCCAGCTCTTTGTGGCTGTAGTCCTGTGTCGTATCGTGGGCCATCAAGGCACTCAGGTTGTCGTCGAGCTGTTCCCGGCTCATGTTCTGCAGGTCCCCGGCGGCTTCAGGAAGAAATGTGCTAGTCAGGGCACTCAGCCAGGTCTCTAGTCGATCCCAGTGGGCATCAGGGCTGGATGATCGAGACATGTTGGCTCACTGGTGAAGAGAGAGAGGGAGAGAAAGAGAGGGAGGGAGAGACAGCACACAGGCCAAGGCAAGTCCTTATAGCGTTAGCAGGCTGCAATTATAGTAAATTTTATGTTCTATGCCCGGTCTGTTTGATGGATACAAACAGTTTACGGAGGGTAGACTTGGCACCTGTTATCTCAGCCGTGAATGGCAAGGTGAGTCTAATTGTTGTGGGGCACCGGAAAGGATCTAATAAAAGATTGTTGACGGCGTGATCATCTAAAGGCTTTAGCAGCTTGGGTCGTCAATCTATTACTCGGCTTTCTCTGATGATTCTCAAAGGTTCGGTTTCTAGGCAAGCAAAACAAAACAAAATGAAAAACAAGCAAACAAATAAATCAAAACACAGAGAGAGATAGGGTAGAGAGCAGGTTTTAGCTTTGCACTGCTGTTAGAGGTTATGACATGATCTACAGAGTAGAGGGCGCTGCTGGGTCAGAACATCTAGTGTGTTGGCTTTACTGGGATAGCGGGAGCAGGCCAATTACCTTAAAGATTGAAGAGAAACCTGATTTTGGGGTTTCGCTAGTTGGAAGGGTCAGTATTCTATGGCTAGGCTTAGTGATGGATAGAGGTGATCCAGTCTGGATCCCGTGGCAGCTCACTGTGATCCGTCGTGGAGGCAACCGTCGTTTCACCAACTAAGCACTAGAGGGGGTGTTACCTATACATGCACACAAATGGCTAGAACACAGAGATTAATTTTAAATTTAAATTCAAACACTGTTTGAACTAAATTTAAAAAGTGAGTGGCTAAGGGAAGAGAGAAAGAGGCCTGAATAATAAAGAATGATAATAATAATAACAAAAATTAAAATAAATAAATTAAAAAAATTAAAATAAGAAAATAAAAGGAGAAGAATAAAAGTTATGATAATAAAATAAAATAAAACAAACCAAAGAAGAATTGGAATAAGTTTTCAACTGCAATGACAGGGCTAACCAAGGGAAACCAACCTACTGAGAATGGCCACAAGGTGGCGTGGGTGAGTCACCCAAGGTTCAGAAGAGAAAAGGGTAGAGGTGAAATTTGAGAAGTGCTAGACACTTAACTAAGCTGCCCTCTAGTGTTACTCACAGGTACTGTGATTAAATCTGAGCGCATCTAGCGTGATTTGCTCTCGCTCTAGCGGCTGATTTGCAAGTACAATCACAAGTACAATGCAATTTGATCCGAACCGAACTTTTGCACAAATTATCACTTGATCAAGGGTTTTAAAACTCTCATTTACATACCAATTAGATATGATTCGATTTGAATTAGGCACCCATTCGTACGTTAATGGTTAACCTAAGAGAGTTAACGATCATCTAGTTGAATGAAATTTGCAACACAAATAACTTCCACTTTGTTATCCAGGCCACTAGATAATGATTACATCATTACCAATAGTCAATCACAAGCACGCAATCACACATTTTCCTGGCTTTTCATGCTATAACAAACGTGTTCTACAAACACAGTTACAGCAGCCAGAAAAGCGCTAAGATTAAAATTTGATGGTCAAGAGCCCAACTAAAGCAAACCCTGATCGCCACAATGGTGAGGTCAAACGAAACATTTTCAATAAAACAAATAAACTTCCGTTAATTCTCAAATTATTTTTATAGACATATGACAGAAATAAAGTCAAATTGCAATGTGTGAAGCTGGTAGTGCTGTTTGTGGAGTTGTTTAATCAGATCTTGAGAGATTTAATGATGTCTTGTATTTCAGTTGAGTTCATCTAAGGCTGTGGCTGAAGTCAGTTGTAGTTCTTGTTTCTCTTTCATTCAGTGATTCTGCTTGTTAACAGCAGGTGTTATCTATAAGGAGAGTAAATATTTAACTGAACTGTATTATTTTGCACAAGAGAGATCTGTTAGTTTAATTTAGTTTTGTGGGTCACCATTGTGGTGGAGAGTAGAGCCTGTGCTTCAGTCAATGATGAGCCACAAACACTGATGTTTTGCTGCTTTATTTAAAGACAGTAACTGTAGAGTTGCTGATACAGTGATGATCTCTTTGTTAAGTGCTTTACCACATGCATGTGTGCTGTAGCTGATGATAAGCTACAATGATTTGAGTTAAAGTCATGTTTTTAGTAACTTTACTATTACAGATTAAGTGTTTGCAGTTTTATATTAAGAAATGTTCCTTCTTAGTAGAATCAAATGAAATAAGTTTACCAAATGTTTACACACCATCATAACAATTTTACAGCATGCAAGAGTTTGTTGTATTTTTACAGTGCAATTGTAATTATTGATTTACAGTACTCTTGTAAATTTACAGTCTTACTGGCAACCAAAATTGCCAGTAAGTTACTGTAAATTTTACAGCAATTTTTTTACAGTGTACTCATAGCAGAATGACAAAGCTCGCTTGAACTTTAAGTAACTTAGAGAGCATGCGTTTTCTGTTATTCGGATAAATTTGTTATTCGTTTTGAAGCCATTATCCGTGCCTTTCTGAATAAGGTATTCGGCTTCAGGCACATCCCTAGTGTAAGCTAACCTTGTTCATTATAGTAAATTTAACTAATATCTAATGTGCAAAACAGTGTGTTTATTTGTATTATATTGTTTTCTAATGTAACTGTCAGTAAATTAAAAAGGTTATTAACGATTAATCTCATGCTTTGTAGTTAGCATGGTAAAACATTCAATTCGCTGACATTTGCCCCTTTGCCTTTCAAAACATGGTGCTTTAATGTCAAAAATGTCTCTGTGGTATCATTAACAATTCTGTATATTGTTTTCCATCATTACAAACAGTGTTTTATCTATGTATCAGTCGGAAATTATCAGTAGCCTTGGCCAAAAATCCCACCATAATTATTCAAAATGCATCCAAAATTCAAGATATTGTGGCAGAAACGGTCCTAGTATAGGCCTAGTTTTTTTTTTTTTTTTTTTTTTTTTTTTGTTAGCACTGCGACTTGAGATTTACTTGAGATTTGATGGTAGGAAATTGAGACTCCACCTCTGCAACATGGAACAACAAAACAAACCAGAGTGAAAATTATGAAAGGATTCTGTAAATTTTGCAGTGTCATTTTATGCTGCTTCCACTCTGTGCTCCAGCTCCGTCTACAAACATGTTTCTAATCCTGTTTTGTGTTTGAAACAGCGGGTCGGTCCTGGACTGTCCCTGGACAGCATTATCCCTCAGTAGAGGCGACAGCTTATGCTGTGCTGGCGCTTGTGAAGGACAAAGACTTCGATACAGCAGGAGAGGCAGTGCACTGGCTGGCCAGACAACAGTCTCACTATGGAGGATCTGGCACCACACAGGTACACTAACACCTCATCATTTGACTGTGAAAATAGTTTCACAGACAGCGGCACCAGCATTTGACAGTAATTTGACCTCAAGTTGGGATAAGCATGCACTGTAAATGTTGCAACGACCTCATTTTTATAGTGTAAAATCATATTCTGACTGAGATGAGATTCTACTCTTATTAAAATGAGTATTATATATTTGTAGATTTACATTTACATTTAGTCAGTTAGCAGACGCTTTTATCCAAAGTGACTTACAAATGATCAAAACCAACAAAAGAGCAGTAATATGTAAGTGCTCAGTTAGTCAGTACATACACAGTACATGTAGCAAGGTTTTTTTTTTTAATAAATAAAAAGAAAACAAGTAGATAGAATAGAAAAAAGATAGGGAACGCTAGTGTCAGAGGGTCTTTAAAAAATTATAAATAAATAAAACAAGTAAAAAGTATAGAAAAAGAATATAGAATGCTAGTGTGAGATGGTCATTATTTGTAATAAATAAAAATAAAATAAGTAGATAGAATAGACAAAGAATAGAGAATGCTATTATTAGAGGCTTTTTTTTATTTTTAAAGAAAACAAGTAGAATAGAAATAGAATAGAGAGTGCAAGTGTCAGAGGGTATTTGTTTTTTAAATTAAAAAAAGTAGATGAAATAGAACTAGAATAGAGAGTGCTAGAGTTTGAGGGTCAAATGAAGACTTTGCGAGATGTGTTTTTAGCTTATTCTTGAAGGACTCTGTTGCTCTGATTGAGTTGGGCAGGTCATTCCACCAGGAGGGAACATTTAATTTAAAAATGTGAAAGTGATTTTGTGCTTCTTTGGGATGGTACAATAAAGCAACATTCACTTGCAGAACGCAAGCTTCTAGAAGGCACATACGTAAGTAATGAATTTAGGTAAAGGGGGGCAGATCCAATGGTGGTTTTGTAGGCAAACATCAATGCCTTGAATTTTATGCAAGCACCTATTGGTAGCCAGGGCAAATTGATAAACAGAGATGTGACATGCGTTCTTTTTGGCTCATTAAAGGTTAATGTTGCAGCCGCGTTCTGGATTAATTGTAAAAGTTTGATAGAACTGGCTGGAAAACCTGCAGATCATGTTAATGACAAGTAAAACCATGCATGGTACCTCACTACCATTGTAAAAATGAACTGTATGGTTTATACGGTTGAAAAACACTAGCCTAAACACATTTAACACAAATGCACAAAAGCTGATATAGCGATGCTTTTAGTAAACGAATTGGTCCAATTTATTAAAAGTTTCAAAAAGCTTTGTTTCTTCCATAATTGTGATTTAGCAGCACTCCGTATGCCTGTCTGTGAATGCTTTTCTGTCTTTTCTAGGTGACCATCATGGTGTTCCAGGCCGTGGCAGAGTATCGCAAGCAGGTGAAGGATAAACAAAATTTCAATCTGGACGTGGAGCTGTCCGTGTCAGGAAGAAAGAGATCTGACAAATGGACCATTCAAAGAAGTAATGTTCATCTTACACGGTCAGGCAAGGTGAGTATCTCATTAAAATTGTTCAAAATGTTTCAAGCTCAATATTTCAATTGATTTTTTTTTTATTGTATTATGGGAGCGTTGTTGTTTGTCATTCATCATTTTTAATTGTCTATGTTCACATTAATTGTCTAGCATTGTGTTTGGTCAATGAAATCTTCAGGTATCTCTATTACTTCATGGATTTGATTATTCTGATGACTCGAGTATGTCTGTGTTCACTCGACAGGTGGACTTAAACAAGGACTTCAATGTGACTGCAAGAGGAACCGGAACAGCCACTCTCTCAGTGAGTGTTCATGAACGTTTATAAAGTCAACCGTAAGATTAAAGTGTGTGAACATCTAAACTGCTGTGTTCAGGTTCTGACGCTGTACTATGCCAGACCTGCTGAGAAGAAATCAGACTGTACATTCTTTGATCTGACTGTTAAAATGGAAAAAGAACCCGAAAGTAAGATTGAGTTCATGCCCTTTCTGTGGCACTTTCCATACATTAAAGTTTTTCACACTGCACTTAACCCACAAATACTTCACTGGTAAATTACTGTTGAGAGATGTGAACAGGACCTTTTCAAAAATACCGGTAAATCAGTTCTGCCAAATTTATTGCGTGCTATAGTAACTGCAGTACTATTAGTAATTATTGTGTGTCTCATGTTTTTAAAATCAAACACTTGTTCTGTGTGATCTCCTTATGCCTGTCACTCAGAAGTTTAAAAAAAACTTAGCAGTTTGGACAGATCATGAAACTAATATGCTTCTCCTCATCCAGGTGGATGATGAAAACCGTGCAGCTTTAAAGTGTAATTTTCAATAATTGACCTCTCAAAGTGTACCGTTTTTTTTTGGCATCGGATGGTATGTTACTGGTAAAAAAAAAAAAAAAAAAAGATGGAATGCTGTTACTTGTGTGAACAGCACATTTGTGTATTTACCAGTAAAGTCATTCTCACAGTAATTTTATGGTAATTTACCAGGATTGTGTGAAAGGGGCTAATGACTCTAGTTGTTAACTCTGGGTTTAATGCACTTTTTTAATTTGGATTATTACCATTTTATTTTTATATTCCCCTAATCAAGGAAAGACCTGACAAAATACTTGTGTTTCCCTGTAGGAAAAAAAGGAACCATTGCAAGCTACAACTTCATTATGAGTTTCTTGTATGTAAACACATCCTAACAAGTTTATTTTTATGTTAAGAAATCATGTGCTCATTTAGGCTGTTTTCACAATTGATTAATTGGTCGGAGCCCAAATTTGATCCTGCCTCACTTTTCCCACATTGGCGGTATGTTTACATTATAAACATGAGTACTAGTAACAGCTGGTTGCCATTGTAACTAAATAATGACTCCATTCTGATGCAGATGCAACTCGCTTTACAAAGACAGTTTATTCGGAGACGAGCAGCTCTGTGTTACTACAATATAATAATTCTGAGATCAAACGGACTTGGGTTCACACCAAAAGCTCTAGTGTGAAAGCAGTTTTAAACACAGACTGAAAACAAGGTGCAAAACTACAAAGCCTGTTAATGAAGTCTGCTCTTGCTCTCCATCTTCACAGCTACAAAAACAACAAAATTGATGCCACCATGACTATTCTGGACATTGGCTTACCAACTGGATTTGATGTTGAAGAACATGATCTTAAAGTGGTATTGTGATGATAAACTGATGCAGTGGTGATTCACATCTGTATATAGAAGAGGAATCTTAACACACATCTGCAGACAGGACATAAAGAATTATGATCATATCATGTATTGATGGTTTTTGTTTTCTTATGTTCTTGTCCTCAGTTGTCTTCAGGGAAGGAGAAATACATTCAGAAATATGAAAAGAATAAAGTTCTTTCAGAGCGAGGATCCCTCATCATTTACTTAAATAAGGTACTGTATGTCAGCAAACTGTGGTGCCTGATCATTTTAAAAAGTTATTTTTTTTATTTAATTGTACTTACTTTTATTATTATTATTATTATTATTATTATTATTATTATTATTATTATTATTATTATTATTATTATTATTATTATTAAATCCGGAAACCATGTGTTTTGCTTACTATCAAAATATTATTGAATTCTTGATTCTGATTGGCTGACAGATGTTCCCCAGTGCTCATTTACCCTTCTAAGCTATTTGTGATTTTGTCAACACTTGCTAGCTCTACAAACAAAAATAAAAAAAAATTAATAAAACAAAAAAAATGGAATGATATCTGGTTATATGTTAGTGTGAAAAAAAAAAATCACACTCTGGAGACCCCACATTGAAATGAATGGGAAAACTATAAAATACACAAAAATGAAGTGGCAACCCTTCCACATATCCACAATGCAGAAAGCTTGCGCTCACACACACACACATATAATGCCCCCCCCCCCCCAATCCCCCACAGAAATCAATGAAAGACTATAAAAATACAGATTTTTTGTTCTATATTTTGTCGGAAATGTCAGTTACATTGCAGAAAACACTAAATTAAGGGGTGAAACCACAGCACATCCACATGACCCCCATCCCCCAAACCCACAAAACCCATTTATTCATTTGGCAGACACTTTTATCCAAAGCAACTTACAGTTGAGGAATACAACAAGCCATCTACCATAAACTGGCAATAAGCACAAGAAGTGCCCATTATACAAGGTTTCAGTCATCGTGGGAAAAAAAAAAAACACTCATAAGAAATGAAAAAAGTGAGATGACATGAGTGGCTCTCTCTTACATTATTTGTCAAATCAGCTACAATTATACACACAGAAATGATGGAGTGACACTGCTACACATCCATGATGGAGAACAAATGTCACTGCATAGTCACCTTTTGTGTACATTGCAGACTGCATATCAGAATCATTACATCATTACATTGTAAACAGGAGAGAATTAATTGCAAATTTAATATATAGATCTAGCCTATGACTTTCAGCTATGCAAAACAGAACACAGTTTTTGCCGTGTAAATCCAGATATAGACTGTTAATAAAATGCAAGAAACATGAATCACAATTTTTATGCAAATATATGAATTACATTTTTTTCCTACAAAAATTTTAAAATTTTATTTTTACGACTTCCTGTTTCACAATGTAGTGAGAGGTCGCACGTTGTCTGTGCTCTGAATTTTTTTGCTTAGTTTGTGTTAATTTCAGCAGTCATTTCTTATATTCAGCACGATAAAGTGTCTTTAGTGATCAGGGAGCGGAGTGAATGCAGGAATGGGTAAGACTACTAAACCTGGCAGTGCTAAAAATCAAGAAACTTCGGGTAAAGACTTTGAGGCATCTGACATGGCGGCGGCACCTGCTCCTTTAACAGCAGACTTGCTCGTGTCAGAGCTTGAGAAGTCAAGGCGAAGTCTAACAGAGGAATGTACTGCTTTGCTGAATTCTTCCTTGTCTCCTTTACAAACATCTTTGGATAGCATTCACAGCACTTTGGCCTCTCATACTGATGGTAATGGCCCTTACTGATCACAGCGGCAGGATTACGGAGTTGGAGAACGAAGGCCAAGGCCAAGTTAACAGTGGCGTCGGATTTTAAAGGAAACGCTCGGTTCAGCTGTGAATGATTTAGTGTCCCGATCGAAACGTCAGAATCTACGGGTGGTAGGCTTTCCAGAGGGGATTGAGGGCAGGAATCCAAGAGAATTCATGATTGACTTTTTCTTCGAAACCATGAAAGATGTCCTGTCAGCACCTCCTGAAATTGATCATGCTCACCGGAGTTTGGCGCCCAAGGCGCTCGACTGCGGCCATTCATCGTCAGATTTCATAGGTTTCTGGACAAAGATACTGTACTGCGCTGGGCCAAGGCACACAAAGAGAACTCCTATCAAGGTCACTCCATAAAGATCTACGAGGACTTCAGTGCGGGTGTTGCCAGAAAGCATGCCGCTTTCAACAAAGTTAAGTCAAGTCTGTACAAGAAGGGAATACGCTTTGGCATGATCCACCCAGCTCGCCTGCGTATCACCCATAACGGTGAGCGTATCTTTGACACCCCGGAGTCGACTGAATGTTACTTTCAAGATCACATTCAAGATGGATAATGTATAATGGAGTTGCGTTTATTAGTGGGCAGTGACAGTAGACAATTTCACAAACTGAGTTTCTATGCCTTATCCTGTATTCTTTATTTGCAATGGTTAGTGTGGCTCATAGTTGAATTAATATGCGCTCTTTCTTACTCACAAGGACTGCACTTTTTGGATTGTTTTTGTTACCCGGACTTAAATGGACAGTAATTCTTTTTGTTTTATTATTATTATTTGTATTACTCTTATTATTATTAGCATCACTTTTATTATTAGTACTGTTCATTATCGGAATGGACTTCACTGCATGGTTTTCCGGCTGTGTAACAGTTTGTTCCTGCAACTCGTGCTGGTTGTTATGGCAAGTTTAGGATGGATGTTCTTTTGTTCTGTTGGTTCTAGGGTTGTTAACGTATGTTTGGAGGAGAACAGTTATTTGCATAATTGTGTTTTTTTTTTTTTCTTTAGTTTTCAGAGGTCGCTTTGCCTGATTGATTTTATTTTTTCTGCACCATAGGAATGGCTGTTTACAACATGGGGCCAAGTAGTAGAGGGTTTTCTGTTAATTTGGTTAGTTGGAATGTTCGAGGTTTAGGGGGACCAATTAAACATGCTAGAGGTTTTTTTTTTTTTTTCTCATCTTAAAAATTTGAATTCTGACAATTTTTCTTCAGGAAACACATCTGCATGTTATACATCACATCAGATTAAGGAAACCCTGGATAGGCCAGGTGTTTCACTCTAACTTGTTTATGCATATCAGTAGCAGTACCTCTGGCTCTGCTGTTGAAGTTAATTTCTCTCCATCACAGATCATTGCAGACCCTGATGGTCGTTATTGTTATTGTTGTTGACAATCTCTTTCACATGTCAGTGGTGTTTGTAAATATTTATGCCCCAAACTGGGATAATCCCATATTTTTCACTTCCCTTTTTTCATCTACACACTGAAAAAAGTGATCCACTATATTTACTCAATAAAATTGAGTAATCCACTATATTTACTCCATAAAATTGAGGTAACAATTTGCACTCACTTTGTTTGAGTAGATTCTATCCTATATATTGAGTAAAGAATACCTAAATTTTACAGCTATGACAAACTAAAACAAATTAGGTAATGTCTACCTAATATTTTTCATTAAATGACATAACTAATTACTTATAAAAATTGAGTAACATTAACTCTATTGTTAGTAGGCAACAGTTCATCACTGTAAAACCCAACAAGTTAGAGTAACAAACCGTTTGAGTAAACCGATTGCCTTAAAACATTTAAGTTTTTAAAACTAACAATTATGAGTGCTCTGAACTTAGTTAATTCTCAATAAGATCTTCTGTAGATGTCTGACTGAAATAAGGTTTAGATGTTGATTTATTGTTTCAATTGAAGTAACCATGTTAGAGATCAGTGTCTGCTTTAGTTGGGCTCTTGACCCTTGATTTCTGTGGGGGTTTTTTTCTCTGGTTGTTGTAACCATGGGTTTCTCAAACATATTTGTTACAGCTCAAAAAGCCCAGAGGGAGTGAGTGGTAGTTGGTTGTCATATATTTATAATGACAATCATCTGTAAGTGAACTGATCTCATTGAGAGTGAGCACAGACTCGTTGTGTGTCTAATCTCTGGTTAAGTGGATGTTGCATTGATTATAGTAAAAGTGTTTCTGTGACAGTCACTTAACAAAGGAGTTTCTGAACAGTTTGTCCACAAAAAGTTTTAATCTATGGCAGCAATTGGACTCACACAGAGATCAAGAATCAGCTTGTGAACCTCAACAATGGTGACCATTAAAAGAAAATAAAAATCATGCTGCAATGCATTGCATCATGATTTTTATTTTCTTTTTATGGTCACCATTTTTGAGGTTCATAAGCTGATTCTTGATGTCTGTGTGAGTCCAGTTTCTGCTATAGATTGAAACTTTTTGTGGAAAAACTGTTTAGGAACTTTGTTAACTGACTGTCACAAAAACACTTTTACTATAGTAAATACAACATTCACTTAACCAGAGATTAGACACACAACGAGTCTGTGCTCACTCTCAATGAGATCAGTTCACTTACAGATGATTGTCACTATAAATATATGACAACCAACTACCGATCATTTCCACTGGGCTTTTGAGCTGTAACAAATATGTTTGAGAAACCCATGGTTACAACAACCAGAGAAAAAAAAGAAATATCTAGCACAGAAGTCAAGGGTCAAGAGCCCAACTAAAGCAGACACTGACCTCTAACATGGTTACTTTAATTGAAACAATAAATCAACATCTAAACCTTAGTTAATTCTCAATAAGATCTTCTGTAGATGTCTGACTGACATAAGTTTAGAGCACTCATAATTGTTAGTTTAAAAAACTTAAATGTTTTAAGGCAATCGGTTTACTCAAACGGTTTGTTACCCTAACTTGTTGGGTTTTACAGTGATGAACTGTTGCCTACTAACAATAGAGTTAATGTTACTCAATTTTTATGAGTAATCAGTTATGTAATTTAATGAAAAATATTAGGTAGACATTAATTTGTTTTAGTTTGTCATAGCTGTAAAATTTAGGTACTCTTTACTCAATATACAGGATAGAATCTACTCAAACAAAGTGAGTGCAAATTGTTACCTCAATTTTATTGAGTAAATATAGTGGATTACTCAATTGTATTGAGTAAATATAGTGGATCACTTTTTTCAGTGTACAGGTGCTGGTCATATAATTAGAATATCATCAAAAAGTTTATTTATTTCACTAATTCCATTCAAAAAGTGAAACTTGTATATTATATTCATTCCTTACACACAGACTGATATATTTCAAATGTTTATTTCTTTTAATTTTGATGATTAGAGCTTACAGCTCATGAAAGTCAAAAATTAGTATCTCAAAATATTAGAATATTACTTAAGACCAGTACAAAGAAAGGATTTTTAGAAATATTGGCCAACTGAAAAGTATGAAAATGAAAAGTATGAGCATGTACAGCACTCAATACTTAGTTGGGGCTCCTTTTTGCCTGAATTACTGCAGCAATGCGGCGTGGCATGGAGTCGATCAGTCTGTTGTTCAGGTGTTATGAGAGCCCAGGTTGCTCTGATAGTGGCCTTCAGCTCTTCTGCATTGTTGGGTCTGGCATATCGCATCTTCCTCTTCACAATACCCCATAGGTTCTCTATGGGGTTCAGGTCAGGCGAGTTTGCTGGCCAGTCAAGCACAGTAACACTATGGTCATTGAACCAGCTTTTGGTACCTTTGGCAGTGTGGGCAGGTGCCAAGTCCTGCTGGAAAATGAAATCAGCATCTCCATAAAACTTGTCACCAGAAGGAAGCATGAAGTGCTCTAATATTCCCTGGTAGATGGCTGCGTTGACTGTGGACATCAGAAAACACGGTGGACCAACACCAGCAGATGACATGGCAGCCCAAATCATCACTGACTGTGGAAACTTCACACTGGACTTCAAGGTCCCAGAGTCTGGAGGAAGAGTGGAGAGGCACAGAATCCATGTTGCTTGATTTCCAAATGAAATGTAAAATTTACTTTCATCTGAAAAGAGGACTTTGGACCACTGAGCAACAGCCCAGTTCTTTTTCTCCACAGCCCAGGTAAGATGCTTCTGACGTTGTCTCTAGTTCAGAAGTGGCTTGGTAGCCCTTTTCCTGAAGACGTCTGAGCGTGGTGACTCTTGATGCACTGACTCCAGCTTCAGTTCACTCCTTGTGAAGCTCTCACAAGTGTTTGAATCGGCTTTGCTTGACTGTATTCTCAAGCTTGCGGTCATCCCTGTTGCTTGTGCACCTTTTCCTACCCAAATTCTTCCTTCCAGTCAACTTTGCATTTAATATGCTTTGATACAGCATTCTGTAAACAGCCACCCCTTTCAGTAATGACCTTCTGTGACTTACCCTCTTTGTGGAGGGTGTCAATGTTCGTCTTCTGGACCATTGTCAAGTCAGCAGTCTTCCCCATTATTGTGGTTTCAAAGAACAAGAAATACCCAGAATTTATACTGTAGGGATTGTCATTTATTCAAACTCAAATGTAAGTATTCTAATATTCTGAGATACTGATTTTTGACTTTCATGAGCTGTAAGCTCTAATCATCAAAATTAAAAGAAATAAACATTTGAAATATATCAGTCTGTGTGTAATGAAAGAATATAATATAAAAGTTTCTCTTTTTGAATGGAATTAGTGAAATAAATCAACTTTTTGATGATATTCTAATTGTATGACCAGCACCTGTATTCCAAATTTAAACTCTCATTACCTTATGAGGCGATATCAGTTGTGTTATGGACCAATTATAAGCTTGATTGGTCAAATCATTCTTACTCACGCATTGATTGTTTTTTCTTAGATAAAGCATTCTTGCCTTTGGTTAGTTCTTTTGACTACTAGGCTATAGTCATTTCTGATCATGCTCCACACTGTCTCAACTTAAATTTTACTTGTATTAAAGGTCAGGCAAATCAGTGGAGGTTTGAATCGGGATTATTATCAGACAAACAATTCTGTGAGTATATTATTAGTTATATTGATGTGTTTATTGAGACAAATAAATCAGAAGCAGTGTCCCCTTCTTTATTATGGGAAACATTCAAAGTGGTAATCTGGATGTCACATCATTTCATACACTGGTCATAAGTACAAGCAAAGGAAACAAAAATTACAAGACCTGATTAATTCCATTATCGAGATTGATAGGCAGCTTCTTAACAGTCCTACTCCCGAGTTACATGCTAAGAATTTGGAGTTAAAAACAGAATTTGATTTGCTTAGTACAAATAATGCTGAATTTATGTTATGAAGAACTAAAGCAACTTATGAGTTTGGAGACAAAACCGGTCGACTACTAGCAACCCAGCTTAAAGGACTAGCTGCTTCTCGCTTAATTACTCAGGTGTATGATTCGTCTGGCTCATTAACTAAGAATCCATCTGACATCAATGATGTTTTTTTTTTTTTCTCTTACTATTCCAATCTCTATAAATTAGAACCTCCTGAAGACGATTCTAG
Source organism: Acrossocheilus fasciatus (assembly GCA_036784905.1). Classification (NCBI taxonomy): domain Eukaryota; kingdom Metazoa; phylum Chordata; class Actinopteri; order Cypriniformes; family Cyprinidae; genus Acrossocheilus; species Acrossocheilus fasciatus. Next base: position 37,473,374 of record CM071938.1, on the reverse strand, counting down.
TATGCATTGCTTCTTAGACAGTCTAGATATTCCTCACATTGATGCAGCTGTAGCCTTGGCTCTTGATGAGCCTTTAGAGTTGGATGAGATTTTGAAATGTCTTCAGTTTATGCAAAGTGGTAGGGCAGCAGGTCCAGACGGCTTTCCAGTTGATTTCTACAAAAAGAAATCAAAAAAGGTTTGCCAAACATCTGGCACCTCTATTGGTAGATATGTATAATGATGTATAATGACTCTGACTCAGGCCTCTATTTCACTAATACTCAAGTGGGACAAGAACCCAGATGAATGTGGCAGGTGGAGGCCTATCAGCCTGTTAAATTCGGATGTGAAACTATTAGCCAAGGTGCTGGCTTACTGTCTGGATCCCTGTCTTCCTAAATTAATCTCTGAAGATCAGACCGGTTTCATCAGAGGGCAACACTTATCATCAAATTTTTGAAGACTTTTAAATATAATTTTTTCTCCACCCACTTCTTCCACAAGTGAAATAGTCATCTCATTAGATGCAGAAAAGGCCTTTGACCATGTCGAGTGGAATTATTTATTCACTATATGAGAAAGATTTGGTTTTGGCCTCCTTTTTACGTCATGGATGCACCTTCTGTACACTGCTCCAGTTGCCAGTGTGAGAACAAACTTTTTGTGTTCCCAATATTTCCCCCTGACAAGAGTCACTCGTCAAGGCTGTCCCCTTTCTCCGCTCTTGTTTGCTTTAGCAATGGAACCACTTTCCATTGCTTTGAAAAATTCCCTGCCTTTTTCAGGTATTGTTAGGGGAGGGATAGAGCATCGCGTTTTTCTTTATGCCGATGACCTCTTGCTGGCTCAGTCTCAGATCTTTTGCATGTGCTTAACACCTTTGGATCCTTTTGTATTTATATTAAAATTTTATTTTATTTGTATCCAGAAGTGTATGTTTCCCAGTAAATGACTTAGCTAAACAAATTCCAGCTGAGATGCTGCTATTTAATTTATCCTCCACAAAGTTTTGTTGCTTGGAAGTATTTCACATTCTTTTGATCTGTTATATCAACATATTTTTTCTAAATTACTAACTCAAGTTAAATCTGATTTGCAACGTTGGGATAAGTTACCTCTTACTCTTCTTGGTAGAATCCAGTCAATTCAAATGAATATATTACCTAGGTTTTTGTTTCTTTTTGGACCTTCCCAGTGTTTTTTTACCTAAGTCCTTTTTCAAGCTTTTGGATGGGGCTATTTCTTCTTATATATGGCAGGGCAGGCCTCCTCGGTTAAGCAAGGCATATCTCCACAGACATAAAAAAGATGGGGGTCTTGGTCCACCAAACTTTTTGATTTATTATTGGGCAAATATTAGTAAAATTCACAGCTGGTATAACTCCCCCAATATAGATTGGTGTAGATTAGAAGCACAGTCTTGCTCTACATCTTCGCTTTCTGCCTTGGTGTGTGCTCCTTTGTTTAGTTGCCCCTCAAAGTACACTAGTAACCCAGTTGTTTGTATTTCTCTCAGGATTTGGAGGCAATTCAGACATTTTAAACTTGTTGCAGCATTTGTTTTTGGCCCTATTTGTAGTAATCATCTATTCCTGCCTTCAACTTTAGATTATGCTTATGTTCTATGGAAAAACAGAGGCCTTTTACATTTTTCTGATTTATTCATTAATGGAGTTTTTGCAACTTTTTCTTATCTTGCAGAGAAATTCAGTATTTCACACTCTAACTTTAGTTTTTTTCAAGTTCGTAATTTTGCTCATTCCCTTTGCCCTTCTTTTCCAGACTTGTCTGAATCTTCTTTATATGAGAAGTGCTTAATTCAGAATCATGGCTCTATATCCACTTTATATAATCTAATTATTCCTTATACTTTGCATTTTTCCTCCCGGTTGTAATGAGGCCGCGGAGGCTGAATCAGAATCCATTAGCAGAAGTTTATTAAAGGGATTTTCAGTAGAGAGAAACGTGAATTCAGGCAAGAGGTCAAAACCAGAATAGCAGTCTAGTCCGTTGACATACACAGGGTAGATCCAATAGACAAAGATGAGTAGGCAAGCAGAAGGTCCAAACACAAACATCAGGTCAGTACGGCAGTCAATACAGTGGGGAAAATCCAGATAGATCGTAGTCAGGTCAACAGGCAGAATCATACACAGAATAGGCAAACAGAGTACTAGAGAAACGCTTGGTAAGGCAGGAATACTGACAATACTTTGCACATGCCCAAACGGCTAGCATGCTTATAAATGCTACAAACAGGAAATGACTAGAGAAGCAGAGGGAGTGGAGCACAGTTAGTATTCAGGTGAGGGCTCCCTCTGCTGGTTAGGTCTTACACCGGTTTAAACATCAATGGGAGATATAACTTTGACGTAGTTTGGAGCAAGAATGGTGGGAATTGCCTGTTGACAGTCTTGCACAAGAAGAGGAGGAATTAACCCCGAGTCTGATTCAGTTTAAGGTTCTTCATAGAATTCATCTCACAAATTTAAAACTAAGTAACCTATTTCCAGGAATGGATGTTATTTGTAATAGGTGTTCTTTGGCTCCTGCTGATCACACCCACATGTTTTATTCTTGTCCAAAGTTGGAAGATTTTTTGGTATTCTTTTTTAATACTTTTTCTAACATTTTCAATATTTACCTTGAACCGTGCCCTTTGATTGCTATTTTTGGTGCACCGCCGGTTTTGGATGAACTTTCAAGAAAGTATGCTAAGGTTTTAGCCTTTGCCTCACTGACAGTTCAGAGACATTTTTTTTTATTGCACTGGAAGTCTTCTAAACCTCACCCCACTTTCTCATGGTAGAAGATTTGATGTCTTTTCTATACATTGAAAAAATTAAGTTCACATTAAGAGGTTCCACTGACAAATTTTACAAAAACTGGGATCCTCTACTTAATTTTATCTAGAATACACCAAATATCTTTGATTTGTAAGGTGGGTTGTGTTTTTTTTTTTTATTATTTTTATTTTTGTTTAACCTATGGATATCTACTGAGCCCCGAAAGGGACATTTGGCAAAAAAAAAAAAAAAGAAAAAAGAAGACTTTTGCGTGCGTACGAGACACTATCGCATGGGCACGAGAAACTTTGTTTGAGCTCAGGCATTACAGTTTCCGGTTGCATCACTTCTGCCATCTTACAAAGAAGAAAACAACAGCATGCATGTACATGAATTAGCCTAATTGAGATCTATTTTGGCCTTCAATACTAAAACATTGTTTCTGTTCTTGCATTCGGATACAACAACATAAGAACAGTGTTTTCCCTCAGGCTATATTCCACCTGAACAATACATAGCCTAACATCTCAGGACTGTCCATCTGTACATAACTTCTCAAAACATTTCATCTGTAAAATAGCACATTCATAATTCTTTCTATTTTTTTCACTATATGTTGTACATAACCTCCTAAAACATTTGCACATTCATAATTCTATTTTATCTATATTTTTATTACCATAGTTATTGTTTTTTAATGCATTGTCTATTCTGTTTATTATTAGCCTTATATTTCATTCTATTACCTTAAATTATATGCATGACTGCACTCTCTCTGTACTTTCTCCACTAGATGCTCCTGTCATCAAGACAAATGTCTTGTGTTTTTGTGTGCGTAAACACACTTGACAATAAAGCTCTTTCTGATTCTGACATTTAAAATGCATTTTGAGGTCTAGAAGGATTGGTAGCTACAGTATAAAAGCTCAAATTTTATATTTCGATATGGCAATAGCCTATTGTCCCACATAAAACTTTAAAAGCCAGTCAAATATTTGTATATAATCGAAAGTGATTATTTATTTTGATAATTATTACTTTACTTCAGTTTGGTTTTCAATAACCGCTGCATTCACTCACTAAGGTTTTGGCTGTTTATGTTCACCCTTAGTACTGTTAAAAAATAAAAATAAAAAACGTGTAAATTGATATTGCAGTATCCTTTGTATACTCCAAAAAATAAATAATAATAAAAAAATAAATATGTGTGTGTATATATATATATATATATTTACTTATTTGTTATTTGCCGCTTGTGCAAATGTTAATGTGGGCAGCTTACACTGTGCAATTTATGTCTCAATAGGTTTCTCATAAAGAGACAGAAAAAATTGCTTTCAGAATGCACCAGACGCTTAATGTGGGTCAGCTACAACCTGCTCCAGTCACAATATATGAATATTACTCACCAGGTGAGCTGTTGGTGCATGTGCACACACATGCGCACGCACACACACACGCACGCACGCACGTACGCACACACACACACACACACACACACACACACACACACACATATAAATAAACACGTTGGCATATGTTGCTTACAGGGACTCTCCATAGGCATAATGGTTTTTATACTATACAAACTGTATATTCTATCCCAGTGGTTCTCAACCCTTTTTTCTCAAAGGCCCCCCTCCTCTCCGAGTCAATACTGCAAGATCCCCCAACCTTTCCTATTCACAAAAGCCTTTGTATTCTAGTATTATTACTTTTTAATTCCATGTAATTATTTTTAAACAAAAATACAAGTGATTTAAACAATCAGCGAGCATCCGTTATAGAACACTCGCTTTACATTAATTTTGACAACTATGTAAATATACTGAACTGTCTTCGTGCAGAAATATGATGTTGTAATGTTCATACAAGATTCGTTTGCGCATTAATAACAACGGACACATGCACATCTAATGCACAACTCATGCATGTCACTGTAATCGTGATTACAATCGTCATCCATCAACATTTTACCAGTGCGACGCTCTCTTGCTTTATCTGGCTGGGAGCTGTAGTTTGCGTATCATATGCTCATGCAGCGGTCGGGACTTTTGAGTCCCTGTTCAGTCTGTATTTCACACAGCGCGATGAGAAACGGCTTGAGCTGCTCTGAAAAACAGAATATGTACAAGAGAGGTGGTGCTGTTATTTATCATTATTATTATTAAACATATTAGACTTAAAATAAATGAACTGAATATACTTTAAGTCATTGAACTTAAAGTTTATTGAACCCCCCAACCCTCCAAACCCACATGGATCACTCCCCGGTTGAGAACCACTATTCTTTCCCCTAACCCTACACCTAAACCTTCTTTTTAATCGGATGACCTCCTTGCATTAAAACGTTTATGTATTTATTTAGATAAGCGCTGTACAAAGTTCTACCACCCCGACAGGGAAGATGGCGCTCTATACAGACTGTGTAAAGGAGACCTGTGCCAGTGTGCAGAAGGTATCATCACTCACAAATAATAGTGTAAAGAGACCATCTCCTGTACTGTTGCAGTGTTTTATTTAAATCATCACATCTAGAAATCAGCTGGAATAATCATTTCTCTGGTCTTTAGGATTCACAATATTCATACTACTTCCTTCTTATTACTGCTTTGCTTTGTGAAAGTTTGAGTATGTTTGCATAGTTCATCAAATTTAGCTTCAAAAGAGTATTGAAGAACCTGTTTAATGATAATGGCCTCTTTACATGGAAAAAGTTAAACATTGTTATTTTCATCCTTTATATGAATGAGGGGAAAAGGAGAAGGGTCTGGCTGCTGACTTGCACTCTCAGACACTTGCACTTCCACAATTGACGTCACTTGCAGTCTTTTTTTTTTTTTTCTTCCATTTATTTATTATTTTTTCTCTCAATATTTTACAACAGTATCCAGGTGGTGAAGACAAGAAAAAAGAAACTAAATTACAATGTCACTTGCAATCATCACTTGCACTCTCCGCTATCTGTGAGATCACTTGCAATTGACACAAATCGCGCGTGTTACCAATGGAGACAAAACGCTGTGGTGGTGATGAAATTATTAAAACTAATGGTTTCACTTTATTTTGATGGTCCCTTTAACACATTCTATTGACTATAAGTAACGTTGCACCTATATTTCTACTAACTCTCATTAGATTGTTAGTAGTGTATTAGTTGACTGGTAGGGTTAGGGTTTGATTAAGTTGACATGTTCTTGCAAAGTTACTTATAGTCAGTAGAATATCTGTTGGGTGACCAACACAATAAGGAGTTAGTAGATATGAAGCAGACAGTCTAACAATACTCTTATGAGAGTTTGTTGACATGTAGTTGCAACATTACTTAGTTTCAACAGAATGTTCAAAAGGGACCATCAAAATAAAGTGTTACCAAACTAATTTAGTACTATATAACGTACAGGGTCCTGCAAGAAAAAGACAAGACCTGCAAATCTGTGACCACAGAACAGCAGAATATGAACGCAATGCGCAAAGTCTCTCGTTAAGCATTTTCCTCCCGTAGAAAAACAAACCCTTCATATGGCTTAGTGATGTATTAAGACAGTCCTATTAAAATATCAAATTCTATATTCAGTTTATTATTATAATGAATATGTATATAGTGTTTTCCTCCCATACTGCAAAATGTGGCATAATAGACTAAGATGATAAAGACCAAACTCGATATGCTCCTCTTCATTATTAAAACATACATAACTAATATGTACAGGCAAGCAGGTGAGCCCAGAATAAACGCAACATGCATAGTTTTGTGTTTGTCTTTATCTTAGTCTATTATTATGCCACATTAAGCATTTTGCTGTATGGGAGGACAAGTGAAAGTTTGTGCATTGTGTTCATGGCCATCTGCTTACCTTGTAGTACATTAAATAATATATCGAATTAGAATTTTTAATTGCACTTAATGTATCTTAATATATTAAGTGTTTATGTTTTTCTACGGGAGGAAAACACTTAACGAGAGACTTTGCGCATTGCGTTCATATTCTGCTGTTCTGTGGCCACGGATCTGTGGGTCTTGTCTTTTTTTTTTTTTTTTTTTTGCAGGAACCTGTACGCTATAGTACTAAACTAGTTTTAATCATTTAATCACAACCGCAGGATCTTGTCTCCATTATCAACATGCGTGATTTGTGTTGATTGCAGGTGATGTCGCAGATAGCGGGGAGTGCAAGTGACATTGTTATTTAGTTTATTTTTTCTTTTCTTCACCACCTGGCTACTGTGGTAAAATGTTGAGAGATTCAAACTAAAAAATAAAAAATAAATAAATAGAACAAAATAAAAAATAAAGACTGCAAAAGTGACGTCACATGCGGAAGTGCAAGTGTCTGAGAGCGCAAGTCTGAAAGTGCAAGTGCAAGTCTGCAGCCAGACCCTATTGGAGGAAAGTGCGTGTGTGTGAAATTACAATTGTATATGCGTGTGTATGACACTAACTTCTCTGAACACAGAAAACTGCACTTTCCAGATGAAAAACAATACCAGTGAAGAGGAGCGTTTAAATAAAGCCTGTGAAGGTGGAATGGATTATGGTAAATGCATTGTTCATAACGGTCATACTTACTCACTCTCATTTTTTCATGTTCCTCTTTTCATAGTGAACAATTGTATAATGCTTGCACTTCCAAAAAATACCAAAAATCATACAACCACAAAATATAAATCATAGACATATTAAAAGAAAAGAAAAGTCGGGGCACTGAAATTTACAAAACAGTTCACCAGAACAGATTTGATGTAATCTGATGCTCTTTTCATTGTGACCATGTTAAGTTCCAAAAATGGCAAACACATCATAAGCAGATCATTTAATTTGACTTGTGCAAAGTCTCCTGAAGCCAAATGTGAAGAACAGACCCAAATTTAAGTCTTCACTGTACATCTCCCTCTCCAATGAGCTGTTAAAGGTATGGCAGGTGATATTGGAGAGGCTAGCAATAGCAAGCTAGCTTTGAGAGCATAAGATCCCCCCTCCCTGCAAATCACTCTCCAAAGCCACGCCTCCTCCAAAACACATGAATGTGCACAGGCAGACCAGAGAGACGAGAGACGGCGTTGGTGGAGGCTTTAATGCAATGCTGTCAGATCATGTCTCATTCACCGTGAGAAAACATTACAGTACAAAGCACATAATATTACAGTAATAAAGCCTTCCATTCTCGCTCGGTCTGCAGTAGCGTAATGGAACGCCCTGATGACTTATCATGTCTACGCAAACAGGGAGCACGGAGGTATGTAAATACATATATTGACAGGCAGGCAGCATAACAAAAAATGTTTTTGAACCAGATCACTTACCCTGCCTTTGTAGCAAATTAGCTTAAAAGAGAATTGTATATAAATAATTACAATTAATTATGATTAATTACAATTATTTATATCGGCTGACAGTAATAACTGTAGCAGAATTAAATTGCCATCAACTGATCTGGTCGTCCAGCGACCATTCAGTGCAAGTTCAAATCAACTCTAAGAAAGGAAAGTATTTTCTGTGGCCACGAAAATATCCTAAGTATTAATGCATTAGAGCATGTAGCGAGGGTCAGATCGTAAAGGGACATTAATTTGCAAGGCAGAACCAGAAACTCATGTAATTTGTGCACACAACTTTTATTAACTAAACGCTAACACACATAACTAATCTAAACAAACAAACATACATACATACACTCACATGTATATACAAAAGGGGAGCTAAAGTGGATGAATGAAGCCATTAGAGAAAACAGAATGCAGTTATGGAAAGAGTCAGTGAACCACCTGAGTAAAACCATCAGCGCCGTTTATAACGGGGTCTATAACATATACTAAACCTCTGTTTAGTTTAGTTAGATGTATCATACTTGCACTTCCACGGCTGTTGGCGTGTGTCTGGAACGCAGTCTCGGAGGAAAAGTCTTGATGGTTTCAAGGTTTCGGACTCACGATCACTTTCTTCCGGGTTGAAGAGTGATGAATTCCAAAGAGGTTATTCTGTGTTCTGAGGTCCGCGTAGTTTTGGTTGAATGGAAAGTCAAGGCTGCAAAGCCTGGCGCAAAACTTAAGTGTCCTGAAGAGTTCTAGCTCACATCCTTTTAAGATCTAACAGAACCGCAAAACTGAGATATGTTGGAGCCCACCGGGCACAGCAAAATCCCCAGTGTTAATTTAACACTCTGAGTGTTGACTCACTGGACTCATATAAACACTGAAGCAGTGTTAAAAAAGTAACTCTGAAGCAGTGTTAAAGTGAATGAGATAATTAGGTGATTAACTGAGTGATGATTGACCATTATTGAAGACACCTGATGTTAACAAGCAGAATCACCAAAGAAGAAAATCAAAATCTGTATGCCACCATTATAGTGGTCTGTGTTTGCATTAGTTGGGATCTTGACCCTTAAATTTTAAACATTAGGGTTTGTTTGTTATAATTGAATTATAACAGCCAGACAAACCAGAGGAAAAATGATCATGTGGTGTTGATTATGTTTTGAACTAGTCATCATGTAGTGACCTGAATACGTGAGTTAGGTTTTCTTTAGTGATTAGGTAAACAAGGTGAAAAATACAACAGCTGGCATTTTTGGCATGATCACAGAGATGTTTTCAGAAGTTACTCCTACATAAAGTAAATTAAAAAAAAAAAAACCTTTAGTTTAAACACACAAAGATTAAGAATCAGCGTGAGAATCACAACAATGGTGACCATCAAAAAAGCATCAATGGCTCCCATCATGCATTGCGGCATGAATAAATTATGAACTGAATAGTCTTTGTAACTTTTTATTCTTACTACACCGTAGTTGAGATTCATACGCTGATTCTTGACGTCTGTGTCTGCCTAAAACAAAGACTTTTTTTTTTTTTTTTTTAAATCAGAACAGCTTGCAAGAAACCACTACAAAATGTATAGAAAATACAGAATCTTTCACTGTGGAACCACAGAGCTGTTGCAACCAATAAAGATAATATAACTCAGAGATCAGACTCTAAATAAGCTAAATGACTCAAGTCAAACGATGATTATGTTAAAACATAACTATCACCACTTGATGACTTTTGCTCTTGGCTTGTCTGGCTGTTATAATTCAGATACAGCAGCCAAACAAAATTTAAAATTAAAAAGTCAAGGGTCAAGATCCCAACTAATGCAAACCCAGACCACTATAATGGTGACATACAAATTTAGATTTTCTCCTTTGGTGATTCTGCTCATTAACATCAGGTGTCTCCAATAATGGTCAATCACCACTCAATTAATCACCACTCAGTTAATCACCTAATTATCTCATTCACTTTAACACTGCTTCAGAGTTACTTTTTTAACACTGCTTCAGTGTTTATATGAGTCCAGTGAGTCAACACTCAGAGTGTTAAATTAACACTGGGGATTTTGCTGTGGGCATGCCGGCACTGGCTCAGGCTCTCCACACGGGCAGCAGTCCGGAGATTTGGCAGAAGAGAGTGCGCAAGAGGGACCTGTGTGTGAGCTCTTTAAAGTCTGCGAAGAGTCACACCTCTCAGGATGGGCTTGACCAATGAGAAAGGCTGAATTTCCAAGCGGGAGTTTGGAAATACTGGGGGGGTTATGGCCCTTTGTCTGAGAGCATGGTAATTTGCAAAAGGGGTTGGATTGAAAGTTATTATACAAACTATTAAAGATTCTTAGGACACTGATATGTTGCATAGGTATCAACATGTAATATTCACTCTAACTTAGATCATCCGAAGACGAATCGATAGAGACCAAACATGTTACAGTTAGAGTGATATTAACTAGTGATCTATTATAAGCATGCATAAAACAGTATAAAATACACAAAAACAGTAATAATATACACAATGACTTAATGATATGTGTACTCATTCAAATATTTTTTTTCTATGAATTAATTAGAGAAGAGTCCATTTTATGGCATAATGTCTTTTTCCTATATGAAGTGAGTGTTGCTCGGCCATTTGCATTCCTTTGAGCAATACAACTAGTGTTATCTGATGGGTTGCCATGGGACCAGGGGCGTCTGAAGGCGTCCACAGACATAGGGGCACCCAAGGATGTGTATTGGGTGAGGGGTCTGTGATTATTTGTTAATCTAATAACTAATTTCATTTGTTAAATCAAATGAAAATTGTGTGTCTGATTGGTCCAAATGCTACACATTTAACTAAAGAACCACTGCAGGTAAATTAGTCAGTGAGCGGTGAAATCACACAAATGCTTTTTTTTTTTTTTTTTTTTTGGTTTGTTTAGTTTCTTTTACAGAATTTTGTTTTAAATGTCATTTCTATGGGAAATATATTAGTTTGTGTTCTTCAGAAGAAGGCAAGTCATTCATTTAACCCTTGTAAGAATGCAATAAAAATGTTTGGCCTGAGCCTTATAGTTCTACATCCAGATAACAATATAATACGTTTAACAGTTTATAAAGCCACACTGGTGGGGATGGATCTGAAACCGTACTCTGACATCTACGACATGAAGGTGGATCAGGTAGTAAAAGAAGGTATGGTTCATTATTCCCTCCATGTTTCTCCGCTGATCATGAAATGCATTTGAAATGTTTCTGATTCCTGTTAAATACAGTTGTCTTTCTCCTTTAATGCTCTACACAAGGCTAAATTGCACTGCAGTAGAAGTGTTTCCTAAACGTTGTTCTGTCCTGTAGGCACTGATGGGGGTGTTGAGAAGAAAGTGATAAAATTTTTGGCTCGCCCAAGTTGCAGAGAACATTTAGCACTGGTAAAAGGCAAGTCGTACCTCATCATGGGCAAATCTGTTGACCTGCCAAAGATCGGGGGAAGGTAGGTGTCCACTGTGTGTCTCCAAATAGCAGGATTTGCCTGAGATTTATGCATTTAAAATCTGTAGAGTGTTTTTCATGGCTCAATTATGCTCAATAATGACATTCAATCATTGCACGCAATCACGGAGAATATAACTCGATTAATATGATCAAACTTATTTTATTATCGTCTATGGGCTGGAAATATTTATTTATTAAAATCATAAAGTCAGCGCATGAAAAATGTTTGCCCTAAATCTTTAATTTGATCTTTCTATACAGCCTTCAGTCGTAAATAATGTTTTAAGATTTGGCTAATTCTAATGCTTTTTAATGTGATATGTTGTTTGTATAGTTTTCTTGCTGTTCTGTAATGAAATAAGGTGATCAGACAGTAAAGAATTGCCTATACACATTGTATGGCTCGCACGCTTTGTTCAAGTTACGAAATATGCATCGGATATCTTGACAACATATTTCTTGGTTTCATAATACTCAATTAATTGTTGTAAACTGAGATTGGTGTCTTTAGAAGGCGTATGTGCTGAATTCTACAGAAATAATCCACAACAATACCGTGCTATGAGCACAGCCATTGATAGAGGCTTGCAGCGGAAGTTCTTTTAGGGGCCGTTCGCATATCGCGTCTTTTGCATGCTCAAATCCGTTATTTCAAATGTACACACAGTAGGCGCGCTCATTTTTTCCAGGTGCGTCCGCACTGCATTGAGCTAAAAACATTTCAACTTTTCAGAATGTGCACTGCGGGTCATGTGACAAGAACCAACCAATCAGCTTCATCCTTTCTCATAACAACATTGAAAGCTCAGGCAAGATGGAGGAACAGCTGATCATAGCTGTACAGGGATAGCCATTTTAAATAAATTTAGTAGCAGAGCGCAAGCGATTTTTAGTGCAGGAAATCCATTTATCCTTTGTTGAAACTTCCGCGTCTTCATGGAGAGCACAAGTCTAGGTTGCTTAGCAAGTGCAAGGCCTTCCTGGCCTCCAGCCCCCCTGTACACAATCCCCTTTCTATTTATTTTGAGTTTAAAAATTGTGCAAATGTTTGCATGTAAATATTTGACTACATCTTTGTATTTTTAACAAGATTTTTTGGTTACACTTTACATTAGGTGGCCTTAACTAATATGTACTTACATAAAAAAATAAATAAATAAATATATGAAAAACTTGTCTCTGCTAAAACAAAAGTCTGTTTGACATAAGCATCATGCAGGAAACCATTTGTTACAAGAAAACCATAAAGTAGAGAAGTTTTGCTCAAGTGAAACTGAAAGTGTATTGGATGTTTATCAAAATATATAAAAACCAACATTAATACAAATTTTAAAGAATATTTTAAATAATATTTCTATCACCTTGAACATCTTTTTTTTTTTTTTTTTTTTAATTGATCCTTACACCTCAAATTACGCATGTGCTTCAAAAATGCATATAGTGTAGCTAAGTCGGTCATTATGTCTGTTTTGACTTCACTTTATGTTGTTTTTAGTCTGCAGTACATCTTTGGAGAGCAGACCTGGGTTGAATACTGGCCTACAAGAGAGGAAAGCCAAACTCAAGAGCACAGGGAGCGATACATCGGCATTTCTGAGCTCCAGAACAGCCTCTTCAATTATGGATGTGCTACATAATTATATAAAACCTATTCGTTGATTACAAAAAAATAAACAATAAAAATAAACATGAATCTATAGCATGATATCATTAAATCTTAAATAATATTGTTTGAGCCAAAATCCTTTGTTGTAATTTTGTAAAAAATGGTGACTGAATGAAACTTGTAAATGTTCATTTTAGACTCCTGACTAATTAATAATGGTGTTATAAACAGTGCCTTGGAAGAACATTCTCATTATTCTGATGTTTTATTCTGAATCACAAATTCAACATTATAATTAGTTTTGTGTGATATTTTGAATCTGTACAATAATTTTAATAGTCATAAGAGACAAATTTGTGTAAATAAAGGCTTAACATTATGCAAGGGGGGAGGGGGGTATTTAAATTAAATAAACAAGTCCAGATGATTATTCCTGGCATATGCTTTGTGACAGGATTTGATGTGCATGAAAAAAGATCTCGTTTTCAATGATGCAGTGATGTCTCCCATGACTAAATTACTCTGTTCTAGATCTAGAACATTCAAGAAGGAAAACCTCACGATTATTGTGCATGTGGAATGTCTCAGACCTAGATGCTTATAGAGAGAACGTGAATTTAACACACATCACACAAACAAAATATAATGAATTTTGATCATATAATATAGGCTATTGAAGTATATATATATATATATATATATATATATATATATATATATATATATATATATATATATATATTTTTTTTTTTTTTTTTTTTTTTTTTTTTTATTGCCCTTAGTTGCCCAAAGGGAAGGAAGGAGAAAGTTGGACATTCAGAAATATAAGTTTTACAAAGGACTCTCACAGATGTTAATTGCAGGGGCACCAGCAGTAGAACTTGACACAATAAACAGAATGAATGGTTTATGGCATGAATCACCACCAACAATGCTAAATCAAGACTGAATTTCTTCATAGCAATAATTAGGGTATTTATTCAATTAGAGACCTACATACACACACACATCTGGTTTGCTATCCTTGTGGGGACTCTCCATAGGCGTAATGGTTTTATACTGTCCACACTGTATTTTATATCCCCTGACCTGAAACCCTTAAAAAAAAAAAAAAAAAAACATTCTGTATGATTCATAAGCTTGTTTCCCCATGGGGAGCGTGGTAACCATATAGCAATGATGTTTCTTAGCAGCAGAAGTCATCTTCAAGAGCAGTGAATGAGAGAGTACCACAAATATATATACAGTATATATATATATATATATATATATATATATATATATATATATATATATATATATATATATATATATATGCATTCCCATCCCAGTTAACGCATGAGATCACGCGATGATCACAGTGACATCACACCATTCTCATACGGTGATCCTCACAGTGTGAGTAATATATGAGCTCATTGTGAACTCAAAAAGATGAGCGGGGTTCTTATTTCTGTTAGACATCTACAAAAGCACTTACTGAGAATTAACCGATTTAGATGTTGATGTTTTATTGTTTTGTTTGACGTTACCATCGTGGTGAGTAGTGTTTGCTTTAGTTGGGCTCTTGACCCTTGACTTTATTGCATTATATTTTTTGGGGCTGCTGTAACTGTGTTTGATAAGCACATTTGTTATGGCAAAGAAAACCAAAAAAGAGACTGCAACCAGGTGATATTGGTTTGTTACTGGTGATAACAGCACATCCATCACCTGGATTCAGTATGCAGTCTTTGTGAAGAGCTATTAACCTAAAGTTTCTAATAAGAGCTCTGTTATATTATATTATACAGTATAGGACCCAACAGTGTCATAATTTTTATGAACTTTTATGGATTTTAAAAGCATGATAAGACACAAACATTTTGAACTTCTGTGTTATTTAAACACAAAGAGAGACATCAAGAATCAGTGTATGAATCTCAACAATGGTGACAATCAAATGCTTCATGCTGCAATGCATGCTGGGTACCTAGTGTCTGTGCAGTGAGTGCACTTTGACATCACATTAGTATGAGCACACAGTGAGGGCGCTGTGAGGTTACACTTTTAGCTCACTGTTACCTCACATTGTGACCTCATCACGAGTATCCTGGGAGATCATGGTGACATCACTGTGAGATCAAATTGTTGACTGGGATGTGCTCAAATAGCAAAAGACAAACTCCACGACTTTCAAAAAAAAAGAAAAAAATAAATAAATAAAAAAATAATATATATATATATATATATATATATATATATATATAGAGAGAGAGAGAGAGAGAGAGAGAGAGAGAGAGAGAGAGAGAGAGAGAGAACTGATAATGTCAGTCAGAAGAGTGAATGATGTCAAATTTACAATCCCTCCCATAGACACTGCATTAGAAACACCATCACATTAACTAGTTCAGACACACAATTTTTCATTAGATTAACAAATAATCACAGACCCCTCACCCAATAAACATACTGGGTGCCAGGATGTCTGTGAAGGACCACATACCCCTGGTTACCAAGGCAACCAGGACACCTCAGCCAGATCTGCTAAACTTTATGACCTTAAAGTATGTAGAGAATCTTCCCCCTACTCAATTCTCTCTAAAACAGACACATACTGCTATAGGAAATTTTATTTTACTTTGACCTTCCTATCATATATACTCAGGTCATTGTGTATATTATTACTGTTCTTGTATATTGTCTTTTGTATTGTATACTGTTTTATACATGCTTATGATAGAACCACTCGTTCACACAACCTTAACTATACAATGGTTGGTCTCTACGAATTCGTCTTCGGATGATCTAATCGAGAGTGTATATTAAATGTTTATACCAATGCAACATATTAGTGTTCTAAGAATCTTTAGTAATTTTCACATCAACCACAGTCAAATCATAATATGCAAAATACCATGGTCTAAGACAAAGAGTCTTTGAAAGTCACCTTTGGCTCTTTGACCCCCGAGGGGTGTGACCTCCATAAGGTTTAAAAGGCCTGACTTCAGTGACCAGCCTAGTTTTTGCTTTTTAGTCTCTTCACTCGTCTATCATCCCCTCTCCATCTTCTGGTTGCTAAGTCCCAGGGCCGGCGCTACCGTGCCTGGCAGGCCTCGTCACAGGCCAGTCTGCGGTTCTGTTAAGATACTGAGAAGATGAGGATGTGAGCTAGAAGTCTTCTGTACCTTAAGTTTGAGCCAGGCTTCGGCCTTGACTTTCCATTCATCCAAGATCCTAGGATCTCATCTGATGTCTCTCTTAGTTCTCTCATCACGTTCATCTGGGAGAATACTCTCCCAATCACCACCGAGCCAGAATAACATCTTTTGGAGTTCATCACCCTTCAAATCTGGAAGAACTTGAAGAACTCCAACACCACCAAACCTTTAAACCACCACAACTTTCATCCAAGACTGCGAGACTTGAGATCATCAGCTCATTAGTTCAGTTCATGGATCTCTCTCCTAACGAGCTGATGATCTCAATCAGGTGCGTTAAGTAAGGGAGACATGCAAAATGTGCAGAGCAGGGGGCCCCCAGGACTGGAAGTGAGAACCACTGCTGTAATGGCTTCATTCATTTAGCTCCCCTTTTGTATGTACGCGTGAGTGAGTGTATGTTTGTTTGTTTGTTTGTTTGTTTGTTTGTTAGACTAGTTTGTGTTAGTGTTTAGTTAATAAAACTCTTGTGCACAAATTACATGAGTTTCTGATTCTGCCTTGCAAATCAATGTCCCTTTTACGATTTTGATCCTTATGACATGCTCTAATGCATTAATACTTAGGAAAGTATTTTCTGTGGCCACGAATATATCCTTTCTTTAGAGTTGATATGAACTTACACTGAATCCCAGCCAACAAACTTATGTGGGGACCAGATGGGAGGCACTTGGGCTGTCTAACTGGGCCCCAGCCAGTTTTGTCCTCGGTTTCAATGAGGGCCCCACATGGGTCAGCCCAGATTAACCAATGTAATGAACACTGCTCAGCATGCATACTACAGAGTGCTAAAAATAAGACACAAGCAGTACTGCAGTTCATTAGATAATTAAGTGATTAAACTAGTACTGATTAGGCATTAGTGACAAACACCTGCTAAAGAAAAAAGAGACAAGCAGAAACACAACAGACTGACTGAAACACAACAGCTACTATTAACTTCCAGCCACAGCCTGCAAAACAACTGCAAATAAAAGACATTAAATCTCTGAAAATCTCAGCAGAGGAGGATTAAACAACTCCTCAAACAGCATCATCAGCTTCACTTATTACTAACCAGACTGATGTTATTTCTGTTAGACTTCTACAAAAGTGTTTGAGAATTACAGTGCTACAGATGTTGGTTTTGTTGAAAAGTACAGCCTATTTGTCACTGTGGCGAGGGGGGGCGTGGTTAGCGGGATCCGCAGCGGGGGAGAGAGGCGGGAGAACGAGCGGTGAGTAAGTGGGTCAAGTATGAGATGACATTCACCTGTTTCTCGTTCTAGTGATTGGCGTGGAGAGATTAAAAGCCACAGAGGGACAGACAGTGAGGAGGAGACACTGAGGACTCGGGAGGAAACGATCGCCACTGAGCAGAAACTCACCAAAGTGCTGTGGACATACCTTTGTTTGAAAGTGCCAGAGTGCACGACCTTTTATTTGTTTTGTGAACACTGAATAAAATTTCCCGAGCCTCAGTCACGCCGACTCCGACTTCTTCCTTCCTCCCCGCGAACTTTGTTACACTGGTGCCGAAACCCGGGAAGGAAGAAGCCCGGCTACCGCCGTCATGCAGTCTCCGCCAAGTTCGCCATTTGCGGAAGTTGTTCAATCCCTCGCGGGCCTCCACCAAGAACACCATCGGGCGCTGCTGGAGATGCGGGACGATCAGGAACGCCGTTTCCGCTCCCTGATGCAGGCCCAGCAGGAGGACCGTGAGCTGTTCCGGAGCTGGGTGGACCAGGAGGGACGGGCTGGGGGGTCACCCTCGAGAAACTCCACCGGCCCCACTCATCTGCCCCTAAATAAAATGGGGCCAGAGGACGATCCAGAAGCTTTCCTCGACCTGTTCGAGAGGTCGGCCGAGGCCTGTAGATGGCCACAGGACCAATGGCCGGTGCGACTCATACCTCTGCTGTCGGGGGAAGCCCAGGTGGCGGCCCAACAATTGCCCGTCCAAAACCTCCTGGTCTTCACCGACCTCAAGCGAGCCATCCTCCAGCGGGTCGGCCGGAGCCCGGAACAACATCGCCAGCGCTTCCGGTCACTGGAGCTGGGTGATAGTGGCCGGCCCTTCGTGCTCGCTCAACAGCTCCGGGACGCTTGCCGCAGATGGCTGCTGGCCGGGGAAGGCGGCGTCGACCAGATCATCGACCGAGTGGTGCTGGAGCAGTTCATCGGCCGTCTCCCAAGGAAGACGGCAGAGTGGGTCCAGTGCCACCGCCCGACGTCGCTAGACCTGGCCATCCAGTTGGCGGAGGACCAGATGGTGGCGTGCCCAGGAGTCGGCGAATCCCTGCCAGCTGTTTCTCTCTCTCTCTCTACCCCTATTGTTTCTCCTCGTCCTGTCCCACTTCCCAGGTCCCGTTCGGGCATTCCTCCTCGAGTCCCACCCCGGGGAAGGGGTGGGCCGTCTCCAGAGGCTGCCGCTGGCACAAGGGCGCCGCCCAGGGGGGCAGGCCTCGCCAGCGCGGGGACCACAGCAGTACCTTTTTTTCCGCTCTCTCCACGTCAATCCCTTGACCCACTTCCTGCCACTAGGGCGGCGGGGAGGCCTGGGCCGGCCTGTTGGCGGTGCGGGGACCCGGGGCATTTCATGGACCGGTGCCCCGTAATGGAGGTGGGGGCGCTGATCCGGGTCCCGGACAGCCCCCAGGCTGCCCCCGATCAAGCTGGCCTGTACCAAATACCTGTGAGTATTAAGGGGGGTACTTACCTCGCTTTGGTGGATTCCGGTTGTAACCAGACCTCGATTCACCAAAGCCTGGTTCAGCTCGAGGCATTGGATAAAAGCCGCATGGTTTCGGTTCGATGTGTGCACGGGGATGTGGTGAAGTACCCTTTAATATCCGCAATCATTCAATTTCGGGGTCAAAAGCATAGTGTGGAGGTGGCAGTTAATCCGCACCTCCGACATCCGCTGATTTTGGGGACAAATTGGCCAGCTTTTAGTCAATTATTGGGATGTTTAGGTGCGGATGTCTCTTGTGGAGAGAGGAAGCAGGAGAATGGGGT
Source organism: Acrossocheilus fasciatus (assembly GCA_036784905.1). NCBI lineage: Eukaryota > Metazoa > Chordata > Actinopteri > Cypriniformes > Cyprinidae > Acrossocheilus > Acrossocheilus fasciatus. Next base: position 37,454,011 of record CM071938.1, on the reverse strand, counting down.
GGAGGCGCAGGTGGGAGTGGCTGAACCGGGACTACGGGATACTGAACCGGGGGATCGGAGCGCGAATGAGAGGCTAATCCTCTCTGAACGCGATGATTTTCCCCTGGAACAGTCCCAGGATGAGTCCCTAAAATGGGCGTTTGAACGAGTCCAGACCATCGACGGACAGCCTCTCCAACCTGCCCGTCCACTCTCCTATCCCTATTTTGCTATTTTAAAGGATCGGGTGTACCGAGTGACACAAGACACTCAGTCAAAACAGGTTACAACCCAGTTGTTAGTCCCTAAAAGCCGCCGGGAAATGCTATTCCAGGCGGCTCATTGTAATCCGATGGCGGGACATTTAGGGCAGGCAGCGACACTAAATCGTCTCATGGCCCGTTTTTTTTGGCCGGGCATTCACGAGAATGTGCGCAGGTGGTGCGCGGCTTGTCGTGAATGTCAGTTGGTGAATCCACCGGCCTCCCCAAAAGCGCCATTGCGCCCTCTTCCTCTAATGCAGGTCCCCTTCGAGAGAATTGGGATGGACCTCATCGGGCCATTAGAACGATCGGCACGAGGGCATCGCTTTGCATTAGTTCTGGTGGACTATGCAACCCGATACCCTGAAGCAGTGGCGCTTCGCAACATTTCCGCAAAGAGTGTAGCGAGCGCACTGTTTTCATTAATCTCCCGAGTGGGAATCCCGAAAGAGATTCTCACTGATCAAGGCACGGCATTTATGTCACGTACGTTACGCGAACTGTACGAATTGTTGGGCATTAAATCGATTCGCACCAGCGTCTACCACCCACAAACGGACGGGCTGGTGGAACGATTTAATCGCACATTAAAAACCATGATTCGGAAGTTCGTCCATGAGGACGCCAAAAATTGGGACAGGTGGCTGGAACCCCTCTTGTTTGCTGTGCGGGAGGTCCCGCAAGCCTCCACGGGGTTTTCCCCCTTCGAGCTTCTTTATGGGCGTCAACCCCGCGGGGTGCTGGACGTCCTGAGGGAAACTTGGGAGGACGGGCCTTCTAATAGCCGAAATGAAATTCAATATGTGCTGGACCTGAGAACAAAACTCCACACTTTGGGGCGGCTGTCAATGGAGAATTTGTTACAGGCCCAGGACCGGCAGAGCCGGCTGTACAACCAGGGGACCAGGCTACGTAAATTTACACCGGGAGAGAAAGTACTTGTATTGCTTCCTACGTCTAGCTCTAAATTACTCGCCAAGTGGCAAGGGCCCTTTGAGGTCACACGGCGAATTGGAGATCTTAATTATGAGGTAATTCGTACCGACAGGAACGGAGCACATCAGATTTACCACCTCAACCTCCTCAAAAAATGGAGTGAGGCAGAGTCAGTGATGCTAGCGACAGCAGTGAGCGGAGAGGAGGATCTTGGGCCAGAGGTAAGCACCAAGCCACAATCATTAGCTCTGGCCCCTGGCGGTGACCACCTCTCGCCCTCGCAGCTCACTGATGTAGCTAAGCTACAAGCCGCGTTTGCGGATGTGTTCTCGTTCCTGCCGGGACGAACCAACCTCATACAGCACCACATAGAGACCGAGCCGGGCGTGGTGGTTCGCAGCCGGCCATATCGTCTACCTGAACACAAAAAAAAGGTAGTTCAGGCAGAGTTAGAGGCAATGCTAGAGATGGGAGTAATAGAGGAGTCCCACAGCGATTGGGCGAGCCCGATAGTTTTGGTACCTAAAACGGACGGCTCCGTACGGTTCTGTGTGGATTACCGCAAGGTGAATTCTGTGTCGAAATTCGACGCTTATCCAATGCCGCGGGTCGACGAACTGCTTGATCGGCTAGGTACAGCTCGATTTTATTCGACACTGGATTTAACTAAGGGATATTGGCAGATCCCCTTATCACCTTTATCCAAAGAAAAAACAGCCTTCACAACGCCGTTCGGATTACACCAATTCGTTACGCTTCCGTTCGGGTTATTCGGGGCGCCGGCCACGTTTCAGCGCCTCATGGACAAAATTCTGCGGCCGCATGCAGCATATGCCGCTGCATATCTGGATGACATTATCATCTATAGTAACGACTGGCAGCGGCATATGGAGCATTTGCGGGCCGTACTGAGAGCGCTGAGGGGGGCCGGACTGACGGCTAACCCGAAGAAGTGTGCGGTTGGGCGTGTGGAGGTCAGGTATCTGGGCTTCCACTTGGGCCATGGGCAGGTGCGTCCCCAAATTAATAAGACCGCGGCGGTTGCGACCTGCCTGAGACCCAAGACCAAAAAGGAGGTGAGGCAGTTCCTGGGGCTGGCGGGATATTATAGAAGGTTTGTACCTAATTATTCGGACCTCACCAGCCCGCTGACTGACCTCACTAAAAAGGAAGCGCCAGATCCGGTCCAGTGGACGGAGCTGTGTCAGCAGGCTTTCACCCAGGTAAAGGCTGCTCTGTGTGGCGGACCGCTTCTGCACTCTCCTGATTTTTCTCTCCCCTTCTTGCTGCAGACAGACGCGTCGGACAGGGGGCTTGGGGCGGTCCTGGCCCAGGAGGTAGAGGGTGAAGAACGGCCGGTGCTGTACATCAGTCGCAAGCTCTCTAAGAGAGAGACGATGTACAGCACCATTGAGAAGGAGTGTTTGGCGATCCGGTGGGCTGTTCTCACCCTCCGCTATTATCTCCTGGGACGGGAGTTCACTCTCTGTTCGGACCACGCGCCCCTGCAGTGGCTCCACCGCATGAAAGATACCAACGCGCGGATCACCCGTTGGTATCTGGCCCTCCAGCCATTTAAGTTCAAGGTGATCCACAGGCCGGGAGCTCAGATGGTTGTAGCGGACTTCCTCTCCAGGAATGGGGGGGGGGGGGGGGGCTGCAGGCCGGAGGGCTTCCCGGCCTGAGTCGGGCGGTGGGGGTATGTGGCGAGGGGGGGCGTGGTTAGCGGGATCCGCAGCGGGGGAGAGAGGCGGGAGAACGAGCGGTGAGTAAGTGGGTCAAGTATGAGATGACATTCACCTGTTTCTCGTTCTAGTGATTGGCGTGGAGAGATTAAAAGCCACAGAGGGACAGACAGTGAGGAGGAGACACTGAGGACTCGGGAGGAAACGATCGCCACTGAGCAGAAACTCACCAAAGTGCTGTGGACATACCTTTGTTTGAAAGTGCCAGAGTGCACGACCTTTTATTTGTTTTGTGAACACTGAATAAAATTTCCCGAGCCTCAGTCACGCCGACTCCGACTTCTTCCTTCCTCCCCGCGAACTTTGTTACAGTCACCATTACAGAGAATAGCGTTTGTTTTAGTTGGGTGGTTGGCCCTTAAAATTTTAACTTTAGTTTTTCTCTGGCTGCTTTAATTGTGTTTGTTATGGCAAGACAAGCAAGAAAAACTGTGATGATGAAGATATAATAATTGAGTAATGGCTTGATTCTAGAGACTGATTTATAATGGTACAAATGATATGATAATAATTTGACATTAATAACACTTAACATGTGAGTGTACATAATCAAGATTCGACAGTGCAGAAGAACATTAAATTCGGTGCACAGAACTGGAAAGAGGAAGGACGGTAATTCAGCATGCATCACTTTTGTGATATCGTTTGGAGGGATGCGAGAGGCTCAAAATTTCTGGAGGAAGCCCATCTCCGTTTAAAAGAAGACCTGTCACCTGAAGAAAGAGCGGCGCAGGCCAAGGCCTGGCCTTTGGTCAAGAAAGCCAGAGAAGAAGGCAAGAGAGCATCATTCGTCGGTGCCTTTGCTTATATCGAAGGTAAAACAGTTAATATTGACGTTTAGTAAACACTGAGTGAAAAAGGACACACACTGACATTTAATATCTGATGCTTTCTTGGTACGATTTATGGTCCCTAACAACTTAAAATGCGGACTTATAATATTTGTTGACATCTTGTTGCATGTGTAAGATCCCGGTGGGTCTATCTGTTTTCATTGTAATCGAGTAGCTTGTCATACTTTGGAAGAGTGTAGAAGATTCGCTGGGCTTCTGTTCCAAGGCAATGAAGCAGTGTAGCACTCTTTCACGCCAGTCATCTCCCTCTGCATGAATTGCCAACAGATAGTTTTCAAACATCTGTATCCATGTACTGAACAGAATTGCAGGTTCCCCCTGGCATTGCAGATATGTAGGAGAAAGATTAACTGCCATCCTTGTTGCCAATTTGCTGTGTCACCAGCATAAATCAGAAAAGAACACACATATCTTTATATGTTAATCTGTTTACTGAAGCACTGCAGGAGTCCAGGACGTGCACACTTCTCCTCTCCTTCACTTTACATGTATACATGACAATCCCTTACAACAGCTCCCTTTAGTGGCACTTCTTAAACAACAGACTTTATAAGTGAACAAAACGGAGGGTTACGTAGGTAACCTAGGTTCTGTGAATGAAGTCAACACGCCACAGTATGGGTCAGCCTCGCTAAGGATGAGCTGTCAGGAGACGATATATCAAATTAACCACGCCCCGCTTGCAATCACCTCCTATAAATACAGGTGTTAATCAGCCGGCCCTTTCTCTTTTTCCGACTGGCTCTAAGCAGTCCCCGAGTGACCACGCTTCGTGGCGTGTTGACTTCATTCACAGAACCTAGGTTACCTACGTAACCCTCCGTTCTATTTCATCTCAGTCAACACGCCACAGTATGGGTCAACTGTGTACCAGATAAGGTCATGAGGGGAAATCTAGCGGGGCAATAACCAGGACATGATTAATGCAACAGAACCTTTATTAGTTCTTCATATAACTTACAACCAAACCACCAGGTAATAATACCTTGACATAACTGTAACATAAAGCAGTTTATAACTGTTCCGCTGTTTGCAGAATAGCAGATGAAACTGTCCTTGCCAGATCCAGACGATAGAATTTGGCAAATGTCAAAGAGGACGACCAGCCTGCTGCCACACACACTTCTTCCAGAGAGGCCCCCTTAAATAATGCCCAAGAGGCCCCCATTCCTCTAGTAGAGTGGGCCACCACCCCCTTGGGAGGAGGCCTTCCAATACTGTGGTAGGCTAGTTCTATTAGCCTGACCACCCACCTTGCGAGCCGCTGCTTGGACACCGCCTGGCCTCGCACCGAGTCTCCAAAACAGACAAACAGCTGATCAGTCTGTCTGATCTGTTGAGTGCAAGCAATGTATCTCCTCAGTGCTCTGACTGGGCAGATTAGATGTAATCTGGCTGCTTCTGCTGAATCATGAGGAGGGGGATGAAAGGGTTCTAGTACCAAAGGTCTGGAGACATAAGAACGAGGCAAAACTTTTGGCAGAAATGATGGGTTCGGAAGGAGAGAAATGGATGAATCTTCTTCCCCCAGTCTCAAGCATGCAGGGTGTACTGACAAGGCATGCAATTCGCTTACCCTCTTAATTGAAGCAATAGACAAGAGAAAGGCTGTCTTCAACGTGAGAAGTTCTAATCCCAATTTGTCTAATGGCTCAAAGGGCTGTTCTGTCAGAGCTTTTAGGACAACGCCCAAGTCCCATGAGGGAACCAACCGAGCTTGAGATGGACCTAATCTACGAGCTCCTTTCAGAAAACATTTCACAAGAGGATGGACCCCAACTGTGCTACCTCCGTAGTCCATATGGCGATCTGATATAGCCGCTACATATCCCCTCAAGGTTGACTCCGTCAGTCCCGTCTCCAACAGGGACTGGAGAAATGACAAAACTAACTCCACCCCGCATGAACCTGGGTCCATTCCCTTGGAATGACACCATTGAGAGAACCTTTCCCATCGAGCAGCATACAGTCTCCTTGTAGATGGGGCTTTTGCTGCCTGCAATGTTGCTAGAACCGCCTCTCCCAGAGCTCTGGAAGACTCCCATCTAGTGGCCAGACGTGCAGATTGTACTTCCCTGGATTTGGGTGCCAGAGTTTCCCTTGGGCCTGAGACAGCATATTCTTCCTGACTGGGAGACGCCATGGCGGTCCCCTCTGTAATGCTACCAAATCCGGCATCCATGCTCGCTGGGGCCAATCTGGTGCCACCAGCAGGACTTTGGCCTTTAAGATCCTTACTTTGGCTAGGACCACTGGCAGAAGAGGGAATGGAGGGAATGCATACAGGAGCATTGGAGGCCATTTGTTTGCCAGAGCATCCACCCCTAGTGACCCCTTGGGGCCCACTATTGAATACCACAGGGGACAATGCGTGGTTTCCAGTGAGGCAAAGAGATCCACCTGAGCCACCCCGAACCGAGACCAGATCTCCTGTACCACTGCCGGATGTAGTCGCCATTCCCCTGGCCTGGGGCCTCCCCTGGACAAAAGGTCGGCTGCTACATTGTCCTCTCCCGGGAGGTGTAAGGCCCTCAGGGACACCCCCTGAGCATGTGCCCATAACAGAAGGTCCCGAGTTCTCCTGTAAAGGGACGTTGAACGTAACCCGCCCTGATGGTTTATATATGACACTACTGTGGTACTGTCGGAGCGAACAATGACATGCTTCTCCTGAAGCCGAGGCCGAAAATGGATCAGGGCCCGAAATACTGCCTCCAGTTCCAGCAGATTTATGTGTGCTCCTCTCCACGAGGCATCCCATTGTCCTTGTGCTGGATTGCCTCGCCAGACAGCACCCCAGCCCTCCAGTGATGCATCTGTTGTTATCATTTCCCTTAAACATAAAGGGCCCAGTGTGACTCCTTCCTTTAAGCCTGGAGTCGAGAGCCACCACTGGACTGTTGGAAGACAACCCCTGTTCCTTGGGATCAGTCGCTGTCCATTCTCGTATGGACTCACTTTGTATTTTGCTAACCATAGCTGCAGAGGGCGCATGTGAAGCAATCCTAATGGTACTACCTGACTGGCTGCTGCCAACAGGCCAAGCAGCCTCCGACCAAACTTCACTGTAACCTGCTCCTTCCAGAGGAGCTGGGATAGACATTCTTCCAACACTAATTGCCTCTGAGGGGTCAGAGATGCTCTCATCGTTGTTGAATCCAAGGTCAACCCTAGGTATGTCACTGCCTTGGTGGGGATGAGACAACTCTTCTTGCTGTTCAGCTTCAGCCCCAAGTTCTGTAAATGGGTTAGGACCACCTTTGTGTTGTTCCTGGCCTGCTGTTCTGTAGGGGAACAAATTAGCCAATCGTCCAGGTAGTTTGCTACACGTATACCCTGACGACGAAGTGGGATGAGCGCTGCATCCATACATTTTGTAAAGGTGCGAGGGGCCAATGACAGACCGAAGGGGAGAACCTTGTACTCGTATGCGTTGCCCTGAAAGTAGAACCTTAGATACTTCCTGTGGTTCCTGTGAATCGGGATATGAAAGTAAGCATCCTGGAGGTCCACTGTTGTGAACCAATCCCCTTGCCTGATGAAGGTTAAAAGGGTTGATATGTTGAGCATATGGAAAGGCAGTCGTTTCAAATGACGGTTGAATCCCTTGAGATTGAGGATGGGACGAAGACCCCCATCCTTTTTTGGAATCAGGAAATAGGTGGAATAAAACCCCTGCCCCATTGTTCCCAAGGGCAGGTGTGTTATTGCTCCCTTTCCTAAAAGGACCGATACCTCTGCTGTGAGAGACTTGCACTGGTTCTCGTCTCCCAGAACAGTAGGGACAATCCCTTGAAACTTTGGCGGTTTTGACCTGAACTGGAGCCTGTATCCGAACTCCAAGGTGCTTAGCACCCATGGACATTGGGTGCATTGGCGCCAGTGGAGGAGCTGTTGACTGGAAAAGTGTGTGGCCGGAGACTGATTGTCAGCGACGATTTCTTCCGCCTGACATCCGTGTGATAGAAGACTCTGCTTGTCTGCCCCTACGAAAGGACTGTCGAGCTCCTTGGCCTGGTCCCCCTAGAGCCCCTTGGCCAGCAGTTCTCCGCTGCCCTGGGTAGGCCTGGGTTAACGATTCCGGCCGAGTCCAGCTACTGCTCCCCGCTGATGTCCGTGGCCCACGAATAACTGGTGCCCGACGCACAGAGCGTGTCAACTCCCTTGTCTTACGGGACTGCTCCAGTGCTGCCTCTGACGGGGGCCCAAAGACCTCACCAGGGATCAATGGAGCTGCTATGACTGCCATGCAGTCTTGGTCCAAAAGATTGGCCTGGGACAGCCATACTTGACGACGCGCTTGAACCACACTGGCCATCGATTGTCCCAGAGCTTGGGCATGTGCACTTGTTCCTCGGATCAGCATGTCAATCACCAGTAATGCTTCTGGAATGTCTTCACTCGTCAAGGTAGAGGACAAATCCTGTAGTATACCCTCTAAATAAACCAACAGGAGGGAATTGGTGCATGCCAGTCTTGCAGACAAGGCAGAGGCATGATATGTTCTTTTTAGCTGACTGTCAACTAACCTACAATACTTGTTAGGGTGTATAGCATCTTTTCCAGGCCGGGTGGTTGCTCCTGCCAACATAGCAAATGTGGGCCCAATCTGGGGAGCTGAAGCAAGCCCGTAAGCTGCCGCCCCTGCCAGGTTGCCCAGCTGTGTCTTAGGAAGGGCAGTGGAACCTGGAACCTTCCATGAAGAATGCAACTCTGTCACAAAGTCTGGAAGTATAGGCAAACCTTCCGTTTTTCGGCGCTGAGAGCCTCTATCAAACACCGAAGTTGACGTTGAGGCAGGTTGTGAAGCCAGGTTCGCCCGTTCTGCTGCTCTAGCAATCACCGCCTTATCTGATGGATCCAAAGGAACAGGATCCGAAGCCTGAGAAGAGTAATCCATTTCTGAATCAGAGATGTCCTCTTGATCTGATGGCATAGAATTGCCTTCCCTTCCAAACACTCCAGATGCTATCACAGATATCTCATCTGGGTGGCGGCATGGCTGTTTTTGCACCAGTTCCCCAGGGCCTGGAGGCCCCACCGGCCACTGTTGTGCCTGTAACAAATTATTCAGAGTCTCTTGCATTCCTTGCATCTGTCTCTGAAGATGATCCACTTCTACATGCTTGCGCTTGCGAGAGTGCTTACGCCTGACACCTTCTTCTTGAAGATTCTGCTCAGGCTGACGTACTTGTCCTGCAGGGATCTCTGCTGGAAAACCAATGTTGTCTTCCACTTGCATCTTAAATAGGGAAGTGAAAAAAGAAAAAAATAGCTCAGCTAGCTTTTGTCTTCACAGACAAAAGAGGTTTCTTTGGCTGAAATGACAAACGAAAATCTCTCCCTGCTGTGTTTTTTTTTTTTTTTTTTTTTTAAACAGCTTACTTCAAACTTGGTAGCTTTCACCTTCACAGGTGAAGAGGCCCCCTTGCCAAACAATCTGTGTTAAATACTCACCTTTACAACAGAAGTAACACTGTAGCCTTAATCCTCTAGGTTAAGAGGCTCCTTCACAAACAGCACGCGGCAACGCGGTAACTTTCACCCTCACAGGCAAAGAGGTTCCCGTCAGCCAGTTACTTTAAGTAATAAAGAAAGCAAATCTCACCGTCTTTACCAACTCAATCGTTAGCCAGGAGGCAAAAAAAGAGAAAGGGCCGGCTGATTAACACCTGTATTTATAGGAGGTGATTGCAAGCGGGGCGTGGTTAATTTGATATATCGTCTCCTGACAGCTCATCCTTAGCGAGGCTGACCCATACTGTGGCGTGTTGACTGAGATGAAATAGAACATACTTGATCTAATATTTGATGTTTTTTAAAATGTTGTAGATTTAAGTAGCAAATGAGAATCGCTAAAATTAATGCATACATTTTGAGACAAAGGTCTTCTTAATGATTTTCAGTTTTGTTTAAGATAATTAAAGCTACAGTTGTTAAATAACAAGATGTAAAAGATGTAAAAGTATGGTATTTGGGGTAAAAAGTGCCCCTGCTGTTGACACAGTAATTAACATGATAATTAATAGATGACTGACTTTTCCATTTATTGACATGACTAGATTCAGATAATAAATGTTGGGTGTATACAGTATTAGAGATAATCACCATGTTTAGAATGAAACCATCATAATTTAAAACTTGATATTACTCATATCATATAATAAAATATCAAGTCAAGTCAAGTTGAGCTTTATTGTCATTCCGCTACATGCATCATTAGTTGTTACTACTGTAAATCTATATTCATATATTATGGGATCTCCTTCAATGCCTTCTGAATGTTTAAAATGTTTTTTTTTTTTTTATGTATTTTAAAATATTTTTTTTATATTAACATATTTCAATGACAGTATATTTATTGAACAAAAATTTATTATTTTATTTTTCAAAATAAGCAGAAAATAGTACAAACTTTGCTAAAGTGATTGTTTTGAACAAGTATTAAGTAAAAAAAAAAAAAAAAAAAAATAGCTGAAGTATTTGTACCAATAGAGTGGGGGAACTATGACGTCACTTTGTATGCGGATCGGCATGAAACTGGTTCCTGGACAAAAAGCCAATGGGATTTTACCGTAGGCTTTTGGATTATCGCAAAAAAAATAAACTCTGTGTTCAATCATAGTTCATGAAACTTACGCGTTTTGTCCATCAAGATAATCTTCACAAAATAATATAACTTTGACGAATTTTGAAGCCTAAATAAAAGTGCCAGAACCAAAAAGCTAAACTTAGGCTTTAAGTCAAGTCAAGTCACCTTTATTTATATAGCGCTTTTAACAATACAGATTGTGACAAAGCACTTAACAGTATCCAATTGGAGGATAGAGTGTCAGTAATGTATAATGATAAGATTAAACACTAAATTTTCAGTTAAAGGCATTTCATTATTGAATACAGAGATGTCATTGTCTAGCTCAGTTTAGTTTAAATAGTATCTTTGCAATCAAATCGACGATAATCGCTAGAAATTAAGTGTCCCCAACTGAGCAAGCCAGAGGCGACAGCGGCAAGGAACCAAAACTCCCTCTGTGACAGAATGGAGAAAAAAAAAAAACCTTGGGAGAAACCAGGCTCAGTCGGGGGGCCAGTTCTCCTCTGACCAGACGAACCAGCAGTTCAAAAGTTTATATTTTTATTTTTAATTTTGTTGCAATTTCTAACAATAGTAATATTATGTAGTTAGGTATCAAAGGTGGAAAGTCCAGGGGTCAGAAAGTAAAAGTCCTGCCATATGTTTATTCCACCCATGAACTCAGCAGCTGATTTCACCAGAGGAGGAACCAAGTCATTCCTTTCAAGTCACTTGCAAGTCTCAAGTCAAATCCCAAGTCCCCAAAGAGTTAAAGTTAATGAGATAATTAAGTGACTAATTAAATGATGATTGTGCATTAGTGATGAACACCTGCTGTTATTGAGAATTACAGATGTTGATGTTTTATTGGCTAAAATGATGCCACTGTCATGGAGATCAGTGCTTGCTTTAGTTGGGCTCTTGACACTTGACTTCAGGTTTTAGATATCTCTCTGTAGCAATGCATGTGGGGTTGTAAAGCAGAGAGATCAGTGCAATGCAGTAAGTAGGTGTTCATATAATAAGATAGTCATCATGAGTTGGCCTGGTTACAAAAAAAAAATCACGGATCCATCAGTAGGCAGTAAAACAAACCTACAAAGCTACACCTTTAGACAATTAAGCATCTGTTATTCATACTTCTTTAGATTGTGAGGGAAAGACTTTCTGGCTTAGCTGGGCTTTGAACCAGAGATCTTCTTGCTGTGAGGAGACAGCATTTCACACTGAGCCACTGATGTTGCGCTTAGCTGTAGACATTAAATACAGGTACAGAACTCTGTTTGGATAGATGCTGAAATGTACAACATACACAGCAAAAACCTCAATGAACACTGCACACAATGTTAAAGGAAACACTAAAGTAGCGTTGAAGTTCACGAGATGGATGGTTAAATTAAATGATCATATAACTGATGTTTAAGCATTTGATCAAATCAACTGCAAGTCAAACACGTTAAATCTCTGAAGATCTCAGCAGAGGATGATTAAACAACTCCATAAACAGCATCACCAGCTTCACTCATTACTAACCAGACTGATGTTATTTCTGTCAGATGTCTACAGAAGCGCTTATTGAGAATTAATAGAGGTTTAGTTGTTTTATTGAAAACGTTTCGTTTGACCTCACCATTGTGGCGATCAGGGTTTGCTTTAGTTGGACTCTTGAGCATCAAATTCTAATCTTAGCTTTTTTCTGGCTGTTGTAACTGTGTTTGTAAAGCACGATTGTTATAGCATGAAAAGCCAGGAAAGTGTGTTATTACGTGCTTTTGATTGACCATTGATAATGATATAATCATTATCTAGTGGCCTGATTCACTGATCTTATTCAGAGGCTGATCTTTAAAGACATGGTGTGGATTTTTTTTATTTGTTAGTTTGGTGTTGTATTCAGCTGCTATATGACCCTGAATGAGACGACAAACTTTTTTAAATTTTTCAGTAGCAGTTTGTCGTCTCATTCAGGGTCATATAGCAGCTGTATTAGAATTTGATGCTCAAGAGTCCAACTAAAGCAAACCCTGATCGCCACAATGGTGAGGTCAAACGAAACGTTTTCAATAAAACAACTAAACCTCTATTAATTCTCAATAAGCGCTTCTGTAGACATCTGACAGAGATAACATCAGTCTGGTTAGTAATGAGTGAAGCTGGTGATGCTGTTTATGGAGTTGTTTAATCATCCTCTGCTGAGATCTTCAGAGATTTAACGTGTTTGACTTGCAGTTGATTTGATCAAATGCTTAAACATCAGTTATATGATCATTTAATTTAACCATCCATCTCGTGAACTTCAACGCTACTTTAGTGTTTCCTTTAACATTGTGTGCAGTGTTCATTGAGGTTTTTGCTGTGTATGTTACACATTTCAGCATCTATCCAAACAGAGTTCTGTACCTGTATTTAATGTCTACAGCTAAGCGCAGCATCAGTGGCTTAGTGTGAAATGCTGTCTCCTCACAGCAAGAAGATCTCTGGTTCAGATCCCAGCTAAACCAGAAAGTTTTTCCCTCACAATCTAAAGAAGTATGAATAACAGATGCTTAATTGTCTAAAGGTGTAGCTGTTTGTTTTACTGCCTACTGATGGATCCGTGTTTTTTTATTGTAACTAGGCCAACTCATGATGACTATCTTATTATATGAACACCTACTTACTGCATTGCACTGATCTCTCTGCTTTACAACCCCACATGCATTGCTACAGAGAGATATCTAAAACCTGAAGTCAAGTGTCAAGAGCCCAACTAAAGCAAGCACTGATCTCCATGACGGTGGCATCATTTTAGCCAATAAAACATCAACATCTGTAATTCTCAATAACAGCAGGTGTTCATCACTAATGCACAATCATCATTTAATTAGTCACTTAATTATCTCATTAACTTTAACTCTTTGGGGACTTGGGATTTGACTTGAGACTTGCAAGTGACTTGAAAGAAATGACTTGGTTCATCCTCTGGTGAAATCAGCTGCTGAGTTCATGGGTGGAATAAACATATGGCAGGACTTTTACTTTCTGACCCCTGGACTTTCCACCTCTGTTAGGTATTTTATTATATTTTTAGTTATATTGTATTTAATCGAGGTCTTCACTGGGGCTATGTCTCTGGGGCTCATCTGGGTGTCCTGGTCTCCGCTGACGATCAGGGCTGTAGACATCATTTCTTGGTGCTGATCCACCATCTGATCGGATACGGACTGAGAAACAGAATAGGAAAGAAACAGAAAACTATCAGCGTAGATGCCATTCTACTTATGATGTAAGGAGTACATCATGTGTTATGGGGAGTGTTTTGAGAACGCAGTGGACGTGGAGGACTATAGCGTGATAAGAGCTCGCTTAAGTACCGAGGAGCTTAGCCATTCAGGGCTTTATAAGTAATTAACAAGATTTTAAAATCTATCTGATGTTTGATAGATTTCTAAAACCTTCTCTGTCAGCCTAACTATTTCTCAGCATTTATCACATGTGAATCCCTCGCTGCTTACAGAGACAGATAAACTATACATGTGGCAAACAGTGCAAACGACAATAGCAGGAGAAGAAGCCATTACTCACCGTGACTGATGAATGATACCAACTTAACTTACCACTGTTGTTTGATGAGCTCGTGAAAAACGGAGCGAGAAAAAAAAAATAATAAAAAAATAAATAAAAATAAAAAAATAAATTTTGCGATGATCCAAAAGCCTATGGAAAAATCCCATTGGCTTTTTGTCGAAGGAACCAGTTTCATGCTAACAGCCAATCTGCATACAAAGTGATGTCAAAGTTCCCCCACTCTATACTGTGTGCCTTTTACCCCATGTGTGGGGTAAAAGGCCCCTCTTGCCACCTCATACATTTATACGATTTTGAAACATAATAAACAACTTGTATGATTTAGTTTCACACACAATCTGACCATTAACGTTCAATACAAGCATACCGTAACCCAGGTTACCAACACTCAACTGAGCTGGGAGTAGTTATTTTCATGAGCTCTGAAACGGCCAATAAGAGTATTTTGTATATTGAAGGATTGACCAATCACGAGTGAGAATTTTTGATTGTGCAATTTTTTTTTTTTTTTCCTTTCTGGAATTTGCACATGGTGAGCGCGTGCTCTCTTTCTCTTGCTTTGTTGGAACGGAAGTGAACGGAGGCTTTTCAGGTCTCTGATTAAAATGAAAAAAAAAATTGATTAATCAAGTAGAAATACCTGATTTAAAAACAGAGATATTTACCAGAGGCACGGTATCGAGACTATAAGCAAAGCTTGATGTAAACAGAGACTGTTAAATCGGTTGGTATTATGCGACTGCAGAGAGGAGGCCTTGTTTAACACATATGGTGTGCTATCCACCAATTATAAGTGTTTCCTTCAGAAACAAAATACGTTTTTGATTGGAAAATTAATTTCATGAAGTTTATGAAAGACCGAGTGGAAACTGAGTTCATTTGGAGCTACAAGGGATTAAAACGGTCAATCTCATCCGTGGTCTTGGTGAGTTAACAATCTTATTTCATGTGTTAATCTGTGTGAAAGGTTCATGTAAGTGAAGTTTGGAAAAAAGAAAGATGTTGTAATTGAGTTTATTCATGAATCGTGAATGTATGTTGCAAGTCCACATGTGATACATATATGCTTATGTGTTCATTTAATACATTAGATCGTCATTTTGTTACTTTGTTAAACGTTATGCGATATGCGTTTGTTCTGAAAATTATATTAATGATGATTTTGTGACCTTGTTATACAAGGTCAGGTTTTTTTTGTTGTTGTTATTTTTCGGATTCGTTTTCATCGTTGCCCCGTTGAGTGAGTGCTGCAAGCTGGAAGTTGACGTTGTATGGACATCGATGCTTTGGAGTGGAGTCTCTGGATTCCCGGATTTCGTCCAAGCTCTCGTGTTTGCGGAGGGAGTGAGGACTGGCGAGCCGTACAGAGTTCTTAACCAGTGCTACTGAGTGACATTTACATTGCTGTTGCCGAACTGGACGGTAGGAAAGTAAATAGGTAGCACAAACAACGCATTTCACAGTTCTCTTTTGGAAGGATCTTAAGGGAGAGGCTGAGTGACTAACAATTTCATTGTCCTTAACTGAATTCAGCTACATTCACAAGTTTGTGAATGCACCAAGTACAGAATCACAAGACTTTTTGAAAACTGAGCTTTGAATTCATATGTGAGTTTATTCAAGTTTATTTGGGTTTTCTTCCTAATTGTTTTTTTTTTTTTTTTTCTAATTTGATCGAGTGTATTTGTTTTTATTTTTTATTTTTTCACAAAATTGAGACAAGAAAGGGAAATGTATTCCTTACAATTCAAAGAGGGTGTCAAATAAGGGTTAAGTTTTAAAGTTTTCTGGAATCAAGCTTTCACTTAAAAAAAGTGAGCACACTGAGTTAGTGATGCAGGTTTATTTATTTATTTATTTATTTTTTAAACAAAGGATACAATCCCCATTTTATTTTATTATTTTTTTCTCCAGAGTAAACAGAAATAAGTTTAGTGATGCCCAAGAAGGAGCACACAAAGGGTTAACTTCATTAACTGATGTGAAGTTTGTGGTTGGAGGGTGATTGTAATCCCCATTTAATTTTTCTGAGTTTTCATTTACAGTCCTTGAGATCTATAAAAGGACAAGAAAAAGAGAAGTTATTGTCAAAACAACTTGAATTGAAATATATATATATATATATATATATATATATATATGTATATATATATATATATATATATATGTATATATATATATATATATATATATATATATGTGTATATATATATATATATATATATATATATATATATGTATATATATATATTGTTTCTTTTCTTTGAGAAAGTCACCTATTGTAATTTTTTTTTTCTTCCTCATTTCTCTGATTTGGTGCATTTCAATTGCTTTGTTAAACATTTGCTTTTGACAAATAACACAGAGTTGAACATCTTACCTTGTCTGAGTGATTCATTGTTGTTGTTGAGCTCCTTATTCTCCGTAGGTGAACCTGAACTTCTGAAAACTGGTCCATATTCAGAACCCATAGTATCTGCAATACTTGGTGCAGCGGGTAACAGAAAAACTTGGCGAGCCAGCCAGGAGAATGTGGGGTGTCTTACAACAACAGTGATCTCAGTGGGTGAGTAGTGTATACAGAGCAGTTGTGAAGAACTATGGACATTGTGAGACGAGAGAAAGTAAGCATTCCCAAATGCCGTTTTAATGAGCGGTATAACACTCTCTGAATCCGATCAAGATCTTGAGTCATGGCTGATCCGTTACGGTAGCATGAAGTGAACCTTGCTTATTGATAGCCCAGCCTCTGAATTTCACAGACAGGCTATCATAGAGTTTCAATACAGCTCAGCCATGGATGCACTGCGACCCTTGTTGCCATTACGAATCATTAGTACTTCTCACGCGGATGTCATTTTTAACGTACGTGCCCTGAGCAGTGTTTACACACAGACGACTGGTGATGACATCACAAGAGACTGTTTGGAAGAATTGCAGGAAATTGCTAGAGTTAGCGGAAAACCTTTTCCACTTGTGATTCAAGAGGAGCTGAGGAAACTTAATGCTGCTAGCTCTCTCATTGATTTGACACCTACGCCTAGTGACAGTCCTGTTGCAACTGAGTCTCGAACTCCCCAGTTATCTCAGTCACAGGGAGCAAGCGAGGAGGCACTTGCATCTTCATCTACAGATCAAGTGTCCTTTCCGGGTGTTCAACGGAACAAGGAGCCAAACCTGACCAAGACCAATGGGGCAAATAGAGTGCCTACGTCTGCTGCATTGCCCATGGATGTGTTAAGTCCCCCTAGCGTGCAACGTGTAGTGGTCGAGCATGTTGTGCGGACTACCGATGCTGTATCAACTCAGTATGTCCCAATGCGTCTGCGATCGTTTTCGGGAAAAACCCCCAGACCCCCTAACGAACCTGATTACGATACTTGGAGGGCGAGTGTTGACTTCTTGCTTGACGACCCATCCATTTCTGACTTGTCATGTACCAGGAAAATCCTGGATAGTCTTTTGCCCCCTGCGGCTGATGTTGTAAAGCATATAGGACCTCAAGCATCTCCAGCAGTTTCTTTGGCACTGCTTGAGTCCGTTTATGGGTCAGTCGAAGACGGCGATGAGTTATTGGCACAATTTATGACCCTGTTGCGAAATCAAGGGGAGAAACCCTCAAGCTACTTGCATCGGCTGCAAGTCATGCTGAGTGCGACAGTGCCAAGGGGAGGCATTTCTGAAGCTGAGTGTGACCGTAACTTGCTAAAGCAATTTTGTCGAGGGTGTTGGGATAATCAATTGCTTGCAAATTTGCGCCTTGAAGAAAAAAAGACCAACCCACCTTCGTTTGCTGAGTTAGTAATGTCTGTTAGGGCTGAGGAAGATAAGCAAGTTTCCAAGGAAGAGCGTATGCGTAGCCATTTGGGAGTGAACAAATTGAGTTCCCACTCGGTTAAGCCAAAAGCTACTGCACATCAGATGTCCACTCTTGTTGCTGGGGTAGTAGGTGCAGCAACTGGTGAAGTGAACCCGTCTGAAAAGGTGATGGCAGGCATTCAAACGCAGTTAGCTCCTCAGAAAAATTCAGTTTCTAGGAGGGGGCAGGCTGATCACAAGGAAGCTGAAGAATTTTTTACTTTAAAAACCGAAGTGAAAGAGTTGAGAGCACAAATGCAGGCTATGGAATCAGTTGTGCCCAAGAAATGGCCACACTCCGACTCAAATGCATCTGAACTTGCAGAGTTAAAGAGACAGGTAGCTGAGTTAAAAGCCCAAATGGTTACAATAGAAGCGCAGAAAAGCCAAATGCACAAAGCGGTGGGGTCTCGTGGGAATTTTGAAAATTCACGGTTCAGACCAGTTGAGTCAAAGGAGTTTGAGCAGTCTCTGAATTTGGTGGGGGCATCTCGACCTCGTCCCGGGTATTGTTTTCGCTGCAGTGAGGAAGGACACATTGCGGTCCACTGTGAAAATGATCCTGACCCCTCCAAAGTGGCCAGAAAACGCAGTTTGTTGAGGGAGAAGCAAGCCCAATGGGACTTGCAGAACCAAGCGAAATTGCAGCAGGGAAACTCCAAGCCATCTCTGCAGTAGGGCATGTGGAGAACGGGGGCGAGTCTCAGTGCCCTAAACAAGAACCAAAAACTTTTGACTGCTATTCAAAAGGTACCATGATTGGGAGGTTGCCAAAAGGTTTAATTGGAACAAAATGTACTGCTCAGGTGTGCATTGAGGGAATGAAGGTAAATTGTTTGTTGGATACTGGGTCCCAAGTGACCACAATTCCTTCATTTTTCCACAAGGCCCATCTGGCAGACCATCCAGTGAAGCCGTTGAATGCTCTGTTAGAAGTAGAAGGGGCCAACGGGCAGTATGTTCCCTATTTAGGGTACGTGGAGCTAACTTTAACCTTCTCTAAGGAATTTTTGGGTATAGAAGCTGAAATTGACACCTTGGCCTTGGTAGTTCCCGACCTGGTAGGATTGCAGCAAATATTAATCAGAACAAATTCCCTCGACACTCTGTATGACATTCATGTTGAGGGTGATGTTGAGCCTAACCCAACTTTCAGTGGGTATCGTGCTGTACTTAAGATTCTGAGTGCTAGGTACAAGCAAAGGTGTGTAGAGTCCTTGGGACGTGTGACCCTGGGGAGTGACAGTGCTGAAACGGTGCCTGCGGGTGGTTCAGCAGTGGTTGATGGGAGTTGTTTACCTGACTAGCTGTATTTCAGAGAATGTGGCTCTCATTGGATGTTCTGAACTGTCCAACTTTCCACTTGGTTTAGTCGTAGCCAATGGTCTGCACATCCTGCCCAACAAACGGTTCTTTCATGTGCCTGTGCTGTTAAAGAATGAGACACAGGCTGACATTGTGATCTCTCCTAAAACAGTACTAGCTGAGATGTACTCTGTCCAACAGGTTATGGAAGTCCCTCAGAGGGGTGACACATCGCAAGTCCTGGCAGAATTGGCAAAGCCGCATATAAACATTGATTTCGGTAATGGAAGAGTCATTTTTTAAATTTTTCAGTAGCAGTTTGTCGTCTCATTCAGAGTCATATAGCAGCTGTATACAACACCAAAATAACAAATAAAAAAAATCCACATCATGTCTTTAAAGATCAGCCTCAGAATAAGATCAGTGAATCAGGCCACTAGATAATGGTTATATCATTATCAATGGTCAATCAAAAGCACGTAATAACACATTTTCCTGGTTTTTCATGCTATAACAAACGTGCTTTACAAACACAGTTACAACAACTAGAAAAAAGCTAAGATTAGAATTTGATGGTCAAGAGTCCAACTAAAGCAAACCCTGATCGCCACAATGGTGAGGTCAAACGAAACGTTTTCAATAAAACAACTAAACCTCTATTAATTCTCAATAAGCGCTTCTGTAGACATCTGACAGAAATAACATCAGTCTGGTTAGTAATGAGTGAAGCTGGTGATGCTGTTTATGGAGTTGTTTAATCATCCTCTGCTGAGATCTTCAGAGTTTTAACGTGTTTGACTTGCAGTTGATTTGATCAAATGCTTAAACATCAGTTATATGATCATTTAATTTAACCATCCATCTCGTGAACTTCAACGCTACTTTAGTGTTTCCTTTAACATTGTGTGCAGTGTTCATTGAGGTTTTTGCTGTGTATGTTGTACATTTCAGCATCTATCCAAACAGAGTCCTGTACCTGTATTTAATGTCTACAGCTAAGCGCAGCATCAGTGGCTCAGTGTGAAATGCTGTCTCCTCACAGCAAGAAGATCTCTGTGGGGGAAAAACTTTCTGGCTTAGCTGGGATTTGAACCAATCTAAAGAAGTATGAATAACAGATGCTTAATTGTCTAAAGGTGTAGCTGTTTGTTTTACTGCCTACTGATGGATCCGTGTTTTTTTATTGTAACCAGGCCAACTCATGATGACTATCTTATCATATGAACACCTACTTATAGCGCTGATCTCTCTGCTTTACAACCCCACATGCATTGCTACAGAGAAATATCTAAAACCTGAAGTCAAGTGTCAAGAGCCCAACTAAAGCAAGCACTGATCTCCATGACGGTGGCATCATTTTAGCCAATAAAACATCAACATCTGTAATTCTCAATAACAGCAGGGGTTCATCACTAATGCACAATCATCATTTAATTAGTCACTTAATTATCTCATTAACTTTAACTCTTTGGGGACTTGGGATTTGACTTGAGACTTGCAAGTGACTTGAAAGAAATGACTTGGATCCTCCTCTGGTGAAATCAGCTGCTGAGTTCATGGGTGGAACAAAAATATGGCAGGACTTTTACTTTCTGACCCCTGGACTTTCCACCTCTGCCGACTGCTGGGTCAAAATAACCCAACCGCTGGGTTTGTCTCTTTTTAGCCCAGCGTTGGGTTATATTTAACCCAGCATTTTTTAGAGTGTACGCTTTAAAACTTTCTACCGACAAGTGCAAGTTTTTTCAGACGTCCGTACGGTATCTGGGTCATGTCGTGTCTGAACATGGTGTGAGTACTGACCCGAGCAAAATAGAAGCCGTTAAAACCTTTAACCCAAAGGAGCCATTTGGGGATAGATGGACCGTGGAGTGCCAACGAGCATTCGAAGCCATCATCGACAAACTGACAACTGCTCCAATTCTTGGCTATGCTGATCCAAAGCTACCTTGATAAATACCTATATATTTTTTTTCTGCAATTATGCATTTTATGTGCAGGGAATAGCACATTTTTTTCTTAAGGTGTGTCTTTAGCCCCGTTATCCTAATGTAATTTGTAACTTAATTATGAGACAAGAAAATAAATAAATAGAATAAATAGACTATGGCAGGTTATTGTGAAAATAACAGTATGAAATAAGAAATAGAGTAACAATTATGAAAAACTGCGTCACAGTTGTAAGAAATTGTGAGATATTTTACCGCTAATTTTACCGCTGTCAATTTACCACTAATTCATTGAGAGATCACTCTATCTAGATCATCTATGATCGCCAAAGCCTTTTGGATATCGACAACACAAACTCTCGCCGGCAGCTACTGATAATCTACGAGGCCTTTGTTTACTGCTGGAGCCGGACCTCGAGACTGTGGCCTCGCCTACTGACGCTACCCGCACAAGGCGGCGTCGCAAGCGGTGTGAGAGAGGACGTAAGCGCGGAGGTATACGAGCTAGGCTAAGGGCTAACTCCACAAGACCGGCTCTTCCAACACTCATGCTCTCAAACGTTTGTTCTCTGGAATACAAACTGGACTTAGTTCAACTCAGTCGGTCTACACAGCATGAGGCAAGGGATTATTGTGTGTCTGTTTTCACTGAAACATGGCTAAACGACAACATCCCGGACTCCGCCATTCAGTTGCACGGGCTAACCTGCTACCGAGTGGACAGAGATTCATCACTGCCTGGTAAGATTCGCGGGGGTGGCTTGTGTGTGCACGTCAACAAGAAATGGTGTAACAATGCTGTGGTAGTGACAAAACACTGTTCATCACTGGTGGAGTTTATGGTTGTGAAGTGTCGACCATTCTACCTGCCGCGGGAGTTCACGGCCATTGTTATTGTCACGGTCTACATTCCCCCATGTGCAAACACTAAGGATGCACTTTGTGAATTATACAGCGCCATCAGCGAACAACAAACAAATAACCCTTACGGCTTTTTCATCATTGCCGGTGACTTCAACCACGCAAACTTAAAGACAGTTTTGCCAAAGTTCTACCAACATGTGAACTTTGCAACAAGGGGAAATAACACACTGGACTTTGTTTACACAACAGAAAAGAACGCATACAAAGCCGAACCCCACCCCCACCTCGGGTACTCGGACCACATCTCTGTTATGCCATTCCCAGCATACAGACCACTTCTCAAACTTGCCAAACATCAAAAATGCAAAACGGTCATATGTTAAAAAAATCAACAATCACTTCACAGACAGCAGAGACACGCGGAGTCTGTGGCAAGCCATTCAGACCATCACAGACTACAAGCCCCCGCCACAGGCCTGTGATGATGACACATCCCTCCCAGATACACTCAACCACTTTTATTCACGGTTTGAAATGCAGAATGACACACCTGCACAAAAACTGCCCCTAACAGATATATTCAACACCTCGCTGAGCCAGGCAGTCGTCCCCACATGTCTCAAATCCACAACAATCATACCGGTATCAAATAAATCACCTGTGTCCTGTCTAAATGACTATGGTCCCATAGCACTGACTCTAATCATGATGAATTGCTTTGAGAGGTTAGTCATGCACAACATCAAAACCAGCCTCCCCAACACACTCGATCCGCTCCAGTTTGCATACCATCCAAACCGCTCTACAGACGATGCAATTTCCTCCAACCTCCACCTGGCTCTTACCCACCTAGAAAACAAAGACTCTTATGTTAGAATGCTGTTCATTGACTTCAGTTCAGCATTCAACACAATAATCCCACAACAGCTCATAAATAAACTAAACCTGCTGGGCCTTAACAATTCCCTCTGTAATTGGATTCTGGACTTTCTAACCGGAAGACCTCAGTCAGTCCATGTCGGCCACAACACCTCGAGCACTACCACACTGAGCACAGGTGCCCCACAAGGCTGTGTGCTCAGCCTGCTGCTCTTCACGCTGCTGACCCACGACTGCACTGCCAAGTCCAGCTCCAAACACATCATCAATGATACAACAGTGGTAGGTCTCATCAGCAACAATGATGAAACGCTGTGATGGACTTCAGAAGTAACTCCGGTGATCACCCCCCACTGACCATCGACAGCTCGACTGTGGAGAGAGTCAGCAGCACTAAATTCCTGGGAGTGCACATCACAGAGGATCTCACCTGGACCACCAACACCATGTCACTCTCCAAGAAGGCACAACAGCCTCTGCCGGCTGAAAAGAGCAAGTCTCCTTTCACCCATCCTCACCACTTTCTACAGGGGCACCATTGAGAGTGTGCTGACCAGCTGCATCACTGTCTGGTAGGGGAACTGTATTGCAGCAGACTGCAAGACCCTACAATGGACAGTGAACACTGCTGCAAAGATCATCGGTGCCCCTCTCCCCTCCATCCTGGACATTTTCCTCACACAATGCTCCAGCAAAGCTAACAGTATCGTGAAGGACTCCACACACCCCTCCCACAGTCTCTTCCAGCTCCTACCATCAGAAAGACGGTACTGGAGCATCAGAGCCCGCTCTGCCAGACTGCTCAACAGCTTTTTCCCCCAGGCTGTGAGAGCCCTGAACTCAAATCACCCCGCCCCTCTCTGAACCCCCTACCTCCTGAAACATGGACCATCTGAAACTTATGGATTTTTTTTGTGCCATTGAAGTGTGCTACACACAGGTGAGTGGGCCTGCACAAACCACCTGTAGTAGCACACTCTCCTCCTCTATGCGCACTAGTCACTTTTCACACACACTGCTGTGTGTATGGAAATCCCACAAAAAGATTCAGTACTATATGTATGTTTACATGCTCATGCACTAAGTTAAGTCGTGACGTATTGTTAAGTATGGTGACCCATACTCGAAATGGTGCTCTGCACTTAACCCATCCAAGTGCACACACACAGCAGTGAGTAGTGAACAAGTGCACACACACACACACACACACACACACACACACACACACACACACACACACAGTGAACACACACCCGGAGCAGTACAAATCATCCTGCACTGTTCCCCAGCCAGCTGCTGACTCACAATGTTTCTCTTCGCACATGTACAGTATTTATCTGAAGCACTCATATAGTTTGTATAGTTTGTATTTCTTAGTTTATGTATAGGTAAAAAAAAAAATCATATATAGTATGTTTATAGTCAAAATCTATCAGTAGGATAGTTGTGTATAGGTTTATATTGTTTTACTTCATTGCTGTATGCCTGTATTTATGTAGCACCATGGTCCTTTGAGGCATGACATTTCGTTCCACTGTATGCCCCCGCATGTTGCGGAATAACAATAAATCTCAACTTGACTTGACTTGATATAAACTCCCAAAAACAAAGTCACAATTATTATTTTCACTCTATGGTCGAAACGGGCTTCCACATAAAGTTGAGAAATTAAATTGAGAACAATCTCGGAATATCATCTAGGCCTAACCGTTAAATAACACTCACATTCAGAAAACCAGACATGTTCTACAACTAAAATGATGTTCCTCCATTGAACACTAGAGGGAACCCTTTCACAGTTGGTACAAATAATTCGCTGTGCATTCAATGCAATGACTACCGGTGCGTTCCAAATGGGATATATCGCCCTCGGAGTGAAAACAATCATGGCTGCCATATTGAAGGGTCGTTCCAAACCGAAGTGCTCAAAACTAGCCACTTCAAAGGGCCCTTCGGAATGAAGGATTTCGAAGGGTACAACTGATGGACACTTCGGGCTCCCATGATCCTTTGTGCAGATTCTTTGCATGATGATGGCACCTCTGTGTGGGCACGGGATGATGACGCAGAAGGGCACTTCAAGAAACAGTTGTTTGGTCCTCTACACCCTTCAACCCTTCGAAGCTCTCACTCCGGAGGGTAAACCCTTTGAATGGATTAGGGCATAGGGATGAGCCCTTCCGAATGGAACTCAGGGAATATTAGGCAAAGGAGCTGTCTGAACAGTGTGTGTTTGTGTGGAATAGTGTGTCTGTGAAGAGGACAAAGTTACCTGTTTGCTCAGCACATCCATGCTGATCACCCTTTAGTGTCAGGCTAAGAGAGAGCGACAGCAAACACATGAGCAATGATGATGAGAGCATAAAAACAGAGTGATCAGAAAGCAGTGAAACAATAGAGGAAGTCCATTCCAGTGTTTCCTCTAACATGTGTTTGTGTGTTTTCAACCATCACTAGGTGAAAGTGTGAGTTTAGCCTACAGTATGAATGAACACACATTAGTGACAGGCCAGTTAAAAATAATATAAATGTGTAAGAACAACATAGAATAAAACTATATAAAACATAATACAAGTGCATACAATGCACTTACATATAAAAATAAGTGAGCATTTTGAAATACTACCCTTGAGTCTAATTAAAATGAATACGATCCTGAAATGAATCAACCTAAAGATTAGACTTGATCTACCAAAGGGCAAAATATTGTACTTCTTATTGAGAATATGGGATTAAAAAGTTAATATTATAGTGTCAATAGGCCGGCAAACGTCATGTAGGTCACACACACACACAGAGAGAGAGAGAGATCAGGAAGTGCTGTCTTAAGTTCTGTGCTAGTCGGCGGAACTGGCTGTTTGATGTGAGGATTTGTGTGTGCAGAAGTGTGTGTGTCGATGCACGTTAATAAATGATCTAATGACTTTGGTCTGCTGACGCCCTGAACACCCCCGAATGGGCCCCAACATTCAAGTGCATCATGGGCTCCAGGATAAAGTAAGAATCTCTCCGTTTGTCTGTCGATTTCTCTCTGTTTGCTCACTTTGTGGTCTTACTTCCTCTTCCTCACTCTGTCATTCTCGGATGCAAGTCTTTCTATCATGTCACAATTCAATGAATAAACCCAGATAAAAAAACAGCAACATTTGGAGAGTTTTGAGTTGACATCTGCAGGAGAACAGATGGAGAGTTTGCACATTTTTCCAAGCAAAAGCACCGTCTCTCCCTGCTTCATTTCAGCTGGCTTGTGAAAATGCATAGCATCCTCAAAACTGCTTTAAATATGAATGTCACTGAATTAGAAAAAAAAAAAAAAAAAAAAAACATTAGATCAAGTACCTCAAAGCATTTCTCTTCATCAGTTCTTAAGTCTCGATGTGTTTAAATCAGCTGCTGTTCTGGTCATTTTTAGTAACTGTATGAAGTCAGTTCTCAAGTTCACACAGGTGTGGAAAATCACATTAACTATCAACATGTAACCATGATCAACACTACATCTATTGGTTTCTCATCTCTTGGGAGTGAACAATACGAGAGAACAATACAAAGAATGCAATCTCTTACAACTCAATTGCAAATGGAGTGTGATTTTTCTCCTGCGAAACAACAGATCTGCCAAAACCTACAATTAAAGATCTCAATTTGAACATTTCTCATCACATTCTTGATATTTTGTCATTTAAAAAATCTCCTTTGATTGGTTTTAGCAGACAAACATTCTGTTAGGATTATTATATTTGCATAATTCTATTTTAGACAGAAGGCCAAACTCATAACTGGAAATATGTTCTGTTGATGCGCTTCTAATTTAGTAGTCAACCACATCCTGCTCCACCAGTGAAGTGCATTAAGATCTTGTGAGAAAAACAGCAGAAAATGATTCAGAGCCGATCACTTTCAGTCGCTGGTCATTCTTACAGTGCTAATGCTTCACACATCAGATGAGTGTAATGTTTTTTTTCTGGTGGAATTTTAGTGGCAGTTTTGTTATGATGACTGTTTTGCTCATGGTTTTGTTGTCCTCAGAGAAAACCCTAAAAAAACGTTCTACTGGTTCTTTCAAGCCTCGTGTCCAATTGCCAGAGATAAAGGTGGGTACCACACACACACGCACACACACACACAATGACTAGCTGATGTAATAAACACACACTCACAAACTGTCTCTTCTGAGAATGGCTCTTCCTGTCACATGACTGAACTAGAAAAACCACACAGCAGGGCATATACACGCTCATCCGAATGAGAAAAGTCAGAGGAACTAGTTAGTATGCTGTGATCTGCTAACGGGTGAAAGGAAGCACACTGACAGTCTGAAGAGAGGTGTGACAGGATTGGGCCGGGTCTAGATGAGGTCTGGCTGTATAGAACCAGGCTGAGCTGGACTGGTTACCCTGTGTGACTAACTTTGACCTGACTTTTAACCACATCCTCTACTTGAGAAATGAACTGATGTGACTGACTTGCCTGAGTGTGTTTTCTATTTGAGTAGATCCTGATGTGCTGTTTCAGTTCCCTGAAGACTTTAATGATGAGGTTAGTACTCGAGGATCACAGTGGATCTTTCCTTCTGTTTTCATTTATTGATTTGCATTATTTTTAATTAATTTTATTTAAAAATTAAAAAAAAAAAAAAAAAACAGAAAAACACTGCGTAAATAAATAATTGCATGAATAAATAAATGCACAAATAAATAAATCAAGCCTCTGCTTACCATGATGCAATAGCTACGTTTTAAGAATTAGGGAAAATTATAATAGATAAAAAACATTTCCCAAATTAATAATTGTATGAATAAAACAAATACACAAATAAATAAATTAAATAGCCCGAAATAAATAAATAAAATTAAATAAGGAAATAAAATAAATAGCCTCTGCTATTCATAATATAATAGCTAAGTTTTAAGACTTAGGGAAAATTATAAATAATAAATGCATGTTATATATATATATATATATATATATATATATATATATATATATATATATATATATATATACATACACACACATACATATACACATACACATGCATATACATATACATCCCCCTGGTCGAAAACAAAAATGACAAAAAATATCCCCTCTGTAAAACCACGATCCCCCCTTACCATCCCCTTTGGATTGTTAATTCTGTATATTACGTTAGACTTATCATGCACATGAAATGTTAAAATTCTCTACTTATGATAATTTACGAACTAAATAACGGCGATTGGCCAATCAGAACTTGGTACTGTAACAAGCTGCGCACAAGCAGAAGCAATTTCGTAATTTTTCATGCAAAATGGTTCAAACTCAATTTGAAGACATTCTCCTGACATAATCTATGTGTGACTGGGAGGGACTGAGACGATAGAAGAGCTGACATTATCCAACTTAAAGAAAGGGAGGGAAAAAAAACATGTCTTGAAAGTCCAAAAGCATTCACTGCGTGATGAAACCCATTAGAATACAGTTAGAATGCCCTTATAATTCCAGCAATGAAACAAAAAATACCCATGTATGAGTTTTTACGTTTTTATATTCATTGCACAAGCAATGTACTTCTCTGTATATCAGCACATGTGCGCGAGGCTGCTATTAGTTTTATACAACGGTGCATATCAAAACGGTGTTTCATTCCGTGAATAAATCAGTTTTTGAACGAATCGAGTGAGCCAGGGATTCAACGGTCCATTCATATGGTCTTCTTTCGTTTCTATTGAATCAGCTGTTTTGAATGAATCGTTTGACTTTCTGCCACCTACTGGCAGTTGTATTATCATATTTATTGATGCATGACAGACCTAAACCAGCCAAGGTGCCAGCACAAAAACACATTCAGCAAAATATTAATTATCAATATTGATCAAAATACCTCTATTTCAGGCCCAAGAAGAAGAAGAAAAAAACTTATAAATAATAGTTCATTTAATAAGGCTATTTTTTTCATTAAATAGAATCCTTTTTAAAAAATTAGACCAATTTTGTAATCATTGTGTAAAATTAGCCACAAGACCCCACATTTTTTATATATACATATACATGCATATCTTTCATCAAAATAGAATAACCATTTACACTTCTGCAGCAACTTTGTTTTTCTGGCAATGGCACTGAGGGCACCTGGCATGAATGTCAATCAATTGTCAAATAATATTTACCAAAAATTGTTCTTCAATAGCATCGCTGTGAATGCCTTGTTTTGAAACCTGTATTTGATGGTGTTTCTTCTATTCTCACACAGGAGTCTCTGCAGTCCTTGCCTCGCTTCTGCTTCCCTTATGACATAGAGAGGTGAAAATCATTCATTCATTACTAAAGATGGATGCTCAGCCTTTTTGCATATCATGACTGATTAACTGTGGCTGATTGGTTGGTGGACAGGGTGAAGGATATTGTTGCCGTGCAGCATTTCACATTTGTCCTGACCGATCTGGAAGGATGTCAGCGCTTCGGTTTCTGCAGACTCACCTCCAGCTCTCAGACCTGCTTGTGCATCCTCAGGTCTCAAACACCCATAAAAAACACCCAAAAACAAATTACTGATGATTGACTCATGGGCACGATCACTTTTGCTTTCAGTTTTCAGGGCTGATTGTAAGGTGTATGTTATACTATAGTTAGCTGTAACATAAAACTCTTACCAGCTGTTTGACCTGACTAAAGTGTTATTTCTCTCTCAACACAGTTATTTGCCCTGGTTTGAGGTCTTCTACAAACTTCTGAATAATCTAGCGGACTACTCAACGAAAGGACAGGTATGCTTTTAACAGTCTCCTGATGATCAACATTTAAAAGGCCATTTATCTAACACCATTTCATTCATTCAAACGCCCTGCCAGACCAACGAGATGAAAGAGCTGCTCTCGGTGCTCCACAAGCACCCCGTGCCTCCGGCCAATGGCTCCATCACGCTGCAGATGGTAAGTGCTCATTGGCTGGTGGAAGTTCCGTTTATGACATCACATGTGACATCACAATCAGGTTGGTGTGTTCTTCACTGAGGGAGGGAAGCTAATGATTGGACGCAAGATGCCTGGCATCTGTGGGCATGCCTCTAAAGGGGAGGAGTCAGAGGGGGTGAGTCCGCATTAAAACCAGCCGACTGGACTAAACCTTCACTCCAGCGTCTAATAAATCCTAATACAATCCATAATGTGAGATCAAACTAATCCAGCGTCCAAAACTAACCCTGGATCTCTAACAACGCTTAACTAAAACACTAATGGGTCCTTTTGAAAACATGAATAACAAAGCATTCATCCTAAGAACCTTGAGATCAGACTAACTCCAAGGCATTACTTTCACGGTTTCGTGGTATTGACTGTTTATTTTTGTGGAATAATGTTTCTTCCACATCAGATCCCGTACTTCATCGCGCCAGATCCCAAAGCCCTGCCCTCTATCCCAGAGAGTGTGAGTTTTTCCATTGTTTCCATTCAGGTTTTTTTGTAGGTTTGTGTAGGTTTTATTTGTTCTTTATTTGTGTCCGTTCTTATACACTACTGGTCCAAAAAATTAAAATAAAATAATAATAATTTTTAAATGTGCTGCATTTGTTTGATCGGAAAATACAGTAAAATGGTAATATTATGAAACATTATGACAATATAAAATTCCTTTTTATTTAAATATTTATTTTAAGGCATTATTTACACCTGCATTTTCTGAATCTTTACTCCAGACTTTAGTGTCAAGTGATCCTTTAGAAATAAAAAAAAAACATCAACAACTTGCCCCTTTTAGACTTGATTCAATTACATACGATTTGAGCATTTACTAACTGCTTGTTTACTTTTTTATTTATTATACAATTAACAATAGTGGGGGGGGGGTTACAGCCTCTAACACTAGCTTTCTCTATTCTATCTGTTTTCTTTTTATTTATTATATAACAGAAAAAAAAACCTTGCTATGTTTACTGTGTTAAGCTAGCTGAGACTTGTTATAGTACTTGCATATTGTTGCTCTTTTGATGATTTTGATTGCTTCCATTGTCCTCATTTGTAAGTCACTTTGGATAAAAGCGTCTGCTGACTAAATGCAAATGTTATGTAAATTTAAATTAGTCTACCACGGATTCCACAAAAATATTAAGCAGCACAACATTTTTATTAACATTGATAATAATCAGGAATGTTTCCTGAGCAGCAAATCATCATATCAGAATGATTTCTGAAGGATCATGTGACACTGAAGACTGGAGTAATGATGCTGAAAATTCAGCTTTGATCACAGAAATAATTTATATTTCAGATACAATCATGTTTGACAATATAACTCTTTTTACTGTTTTTGATCAAATAAATGCAGCCATGGTGAGCAGAAGAGGCTTCTTTCAAAAACATTAAAAATTCAATTTTTTCCAAATGTTTGTCTGTGTGTGTATCAGAGGAACCTGACGGAGCTGGTGGTGGCGGTGGATGTGGGAAACCTGCTGCAGCTCTACGCCAGCATGTTGTTTGAGAGACGGATCCTCATTTACTGCAGCAAACTCAGCACTGTGAGTTCAGTGTGCCTTTGTGAATCAGAACTGATAATGCTTGGTTTGCAAAGTGAAAACTTAAACTCTTGCAACAGTAGGGCAAGGCGCTAGCAACACCAAGGTCATGGGTTCGATTCCCAAGGGAATGAATGCACTGAAATACATACCTTGAATATAGTGTGATTCACTTTGGATAAAAACACATCATTCCAGTCACTGAAAAGTGTCCATTTAAAAACAACTATCTCATGTGCTTTACGCTACAACAAGCACATTATTACCTTGATGACCATTTAGGAACTGCATACGTACTGTGCGCAGACACACTGTGGTGTGGTTTTTCACACCAACCAAACAAACTGAAAAAAAAAAAAAAATGCTCAAATGGATTTGTTTCCAATTGTCTCAAACCCTAGTGTGAAAACGCCTTAACACCTAACCAGGAGTGACACAATGAATCTACATGTGACAAATCACAGTTTTTGTCCCAACCAGCTGCACCACATTGTCTGGTTTGTATTCCAAAAACCAATGAAATGTCCTCTGCTTGAGAATTTGTCATTTGATGTGGCATGCTCCTCCTTCACTGAGGGCAGATAAAATTGGCTTGTGTTGCATCTAGTCGGGAGGCAACTTCATTAAACATGCACCGAACAGCAATTAATTGTGTGTGTGTGTGTGTGTGTGTGTGTGTGTGTGTGTGTGTGTGTGTGTGTGTGTGTGTGTGTGTGTGTGTGTGTGTGTGTGTGTGTGTGTGTGTGTGTGTGTGTGTGTGCATGTGTGTGTTCAGCTGACGGCCTGCATACACGCGTGTAATGGGATGCTGTACCCCATGTACTGGCAACACATCTTCATTCCAGTGCTGCCTCCTCATCTGCTGGACTACTGCTGGTGAGACATGTTATTATTAATACATTACAATAGACTTAATAAAAGCACTAGAAACACATAAAATCAAGAAACTGTAATTATGTTTCTTATTAGTATTTATTTTTTTATTTTATTTATTCTTTGTTTATCAAATTGTTATTTATTGTGCTCAACAACGGGGGCCTTTCAATTAAAGGGGTTAAGAACCACCAAGGCTAGAACAATGTCTTCAATAAGAAAAGCTTACAAAAATGTACTAACATAAGAATACAATCTATTAAAGAAAAGACAAGCAGCAGCCTGTGTGAACCAGTATTGATAACATTTAGTTTGGTTTGGCTACTAAAACTTTTTGGTTTATCTACAGTTAATATTAATATCATTATTAATGCATTAAAACAATCTAAATTAAAGTGCTTGATTAAAAATAAAATTTGTTTTATTTTTTTTTTTTTTTTTTTTTTTATAAAAATAATTATTTATTGTGCTGAAATGCGGGGGTCTTAGAATCAAAGAGTCTTTGGAGAAAAAAAACACTGAGCTAAAACAATGTTTTAGATAAATAACAACAACAACAATAACAACAACAAAACACAATTAAATATTTAATAACAAGCCATATATATATATATATATATATATATATATATATATATATATATATATATAAATAAACAATATTTAATATTATTATTATTATTTTTATTTTGTGAACTATTACTAATAACACTTCATTTGATTTGGCTACTAATAACAAATTAATATTAAAGAGTTCCAATAAAGACAGTTATATAAAGAGTTTAAGAACCACTTAGAACAGCAGTTAGAACAGCATTTTCAATTAACAAGAAAAAAATATAAAAGAAAAAATATTATTGCATATTGCAGGATGAAGTTATGAATACAAATAAAAACAATTAAAAGGCTAGTGTCCGCCTCAGTGAGTGTCAAAAGCTATAAAATATTAGAAAAGGTCGTTAGGTCAATGACTAAAACATAGATACAACCTGTCCTGTTTGAACGCCGCCTAATTTCATCTCACATTTACCATTTTTAGCGCACCGATGCCGTACCTCATTGGAATTCACTCCAGCCTGGCAGAGGTATAACACTTCCCTCGTCCCATGGTTTTCTTTCACACCGGCACTTAGTCACACAAACACTCACCCTGCGGCTCTCTCTGTGTGTTTGTGTGTGGCAGAGAGTGAGGAGTGGAGCTCTGGAGGACGTGGTCATACTGAACGTGGACACCAACACCCTGGAGTCGCCCCACGAGGACCTGAAAAAGATCCCGGCTGACGTGGTGAGACTCTTTACTCCTCGCAGATCTCTGACTCAGGAAGGATGATGGTTTACGGTGAACTGTTGCTGCAGGTGGCGGGACTGAAGGTCAGGCTGAAGAGACAGGCAGCGTCGGCCGGGTCAGGGGTCGCACACGCTTTCCTCCGAGCGCAGGCTCTGCTGTTCGGAGGATACAGGGACGCCTTACAGTCGTCTGCCGTGAGTGACGCACGTTCACGTGAGAACCTCTCCTTGAGTTTTATAAACGATTACTTCAGTGCTCCTCTCTTGTATGTTGAAGGAAGGGCCGGTGGTATTCTGCAACGAGCTGTTTCTCAGTCATAAGTCTCAAAGCATGCGGGAGTTTCTGGAGAGTGCGGTTCACCTGCAGTGTTTCAAAGAGGTAACTGCAAATACATAAACGCAACATCAGCAGTTACACTACTGGCAAAAGTTTTTTTATTATTATTTCATGCAATGTCAATTCTGAGGGCTGTTTTGCTTCTATAACAATATCTTCTTTCAGACAAGTGTGTGGCGGGGGGGGGGGGGGGGGGGGGTCCAAAATACCAAGGGGTGTAGAGTTAGGGTGGGAAGCCAGGGACATGTCCCTACCAATATCCAGCGACTACCAAATTGTCCCTAGCAATAATTTTGATCAAACAATTAGCCCGAGTGAATATGCCATCCAGGGGGCCCAGAAACCCTATACTGGTGCTATATGGTTTTGTAATTTCGGATGCATCTGAAATATGTCATACCATTGATATAACCTGATAAGCTGAAGTAACCCCAACAGCAACATAGTTTTGGCCCAGATCCAGCCCACATCTGGCCCGTGTGAAATCCATGCGGGCCAGATGTGGGCCGGATCTGGGCCGACACTGCTTGCTGTCTGGGAAATAAGCTAGAAAACTGTGCGCATTCAAGGACGCGCATTTAATACATGGGCGGAGTAATGAGAACGTATGGCAGCACCGCGTCTAAAGCTCACATCGCACCACGTTCATCAAGACAGCAGTCCAAAACAGTTAATAGAAAAGTTCACTTCAGGACTCAACAAAGCTTGAATTAGTTTGACGGTGTTTGACAAAACAGAGCAAACGGAAAGAGAAAGCGTGATCTATGGCTATTATTAGCTCTCTATATAATGCATACAGACAGAAAGACAAAAGTCGAGCTGAAAGATGCACAAACATCTTCCAGCCTAGGATGAAGTCATTATGTACATTTACAGTAAAGTGGGACGAATATAATGTGATTTTATGGGAAACTAGCCTTTGTGAGTGGCACTTTGTGGTGCGGCAAGATTTGGAACAGCGTCCTGAGTCGCCGCGGTCGCGGACAGTCTTTAAATTTAACTTAATGTTTTTAAACTGAATGTACAGCAAACTGTTGCTGAAATATCTGCAAAATACAAAAAAAAAACAACAACAACAACAACACTGAAATAAGAGCGTACTGTTTATCAGTCAATCAGATGTGCGTGAAAGTTCTTTACTATAGCAATGACATGAAACTGCAGTCCAAGGTTTATGGACAAAAATACGAAATGATTGAGTGTTTTTTTTTTGTTTTTGTTTTTTTTTTTTTTTGGGGGGGGGGGGGGGGGGATTCTATTGTGTCCCTGCCAATGTCAAAAGCAAACCTACGGCCTTGCAAAATACACATTTACTTTTTCTATTTGTATATGGGTCAAAGACGAAAAAGGGTTTAAGCATTAAAACAACAAGGTAACACTTTACAATAAGGTGTCATTTGTTAACATTAGTTCAAGTATCAATTAACATGAACGAACAATGAACTACATTTATTACACTCTTTATTAATCTTTGTTAATATTAGTTAATAAAAATACAGTCGTTCATTGTTAGTTCACAGTGCATTAATGTTAACAAACAAAATTTGCGATTTTAATAATAGATTAGTAAATGCTGAAATTAACATCAACTAAGATTAATAAATGCTATAGAAGTATTGTTCGTTCTTAGTTCATGTTAATTAATGTATTTAACTAATGTTAACTAATGAACCTTATTGTAAAGTGTTACCAACAATAAGTGTAATACTGCTTTAAATTGTTGTTGTTTTTCTCCCCCCCAAAATTAAAAGTTTTCTGTTTAATTGAATTGCAATTTTGTTTTTGTTTTTCTGAGCAAAAAAATAAATATCATACATGTTTCCCTGGTTTACAGAAGACACACACTAAAATGTAATTCGGTGTAACAATCAAGTCAGGCATATTTACAACAAAAATCAATTTATGACACATTAAAAGACTAATTACTTTCACCCCGAATACTAATTAGTTGTAATTTTACATTTTTTAAATGCACCACTATCCTAGGTTTTGCCCATTTGTCAGTAATATTGTTTTACTCATTTTAAACACAATAAAATTTAATATGCCCTCTTATTATTTTATATATTTTAATATGCACAAGTAAGAATAAGCATGTTGTTTGAATTTTTTACATAAATATTGTGTTACACTGAATGACAATGCAACATTATTTCAACCACATTTTGACATGTTATTCTCCAAAAAACTTATTTGAATCCTCAAAAGTAGACACTTTACTTACATTTAATGTGCTTTCTATGGACATAAAATCACTTTTGTAAATTTATTTTGATGCAGACATCTTAACGTCTTTGACCCAATACGCAGATTTAAAGTACACTTATTTAAAGGCTTTTTTTTTTCTTCAAAATGAAACAGAGAAGAAACAGGGTTATTATTATTAGCAACTAAAACTAAAACCATGAATAAAATATCATCCTTTCTCATGTTAGTTTAACTTCAAGTACTAAAATAACTACAAATGGAATAAAAATTGGTATCGTATGGTGTCCTTGTTACATATGTTGTATTAAAAATTAATTCTGAATTATTAAGACTATAATTCATAAAAACAGTATTTCATAATAATAAAATAAAATAAAAATATATATTCTGAAGGTTGTTATAGAGGAATGTGTTCACATATAATTCACCTGATTTATATAATTTTTTTTGATAGTATTTAAAATGTGGTTAAAACAGATATTGAAAATCCCCTTTGTAAAATCCTTTAATATGTAAACTAAATGAAACAAGAATTTTGAGCCTGGATTTATTGAATGCTCATATTTCTGTTCTGAAAATGTATGCAAATTAGCACACATTAAATCAGACAGTGCATCATTTGCAAATTTAACCATTTCAGAAATCTTGTGATACTAAACAACCGTCTTAATATACTAAATTGAATTAACTGGAGAAGTACGGTGAAATATATTAGTCAATTCCACCTAGGTTTTGGAACAGTACAACCAAAAGTCATCTACTCACCCTCATGTCGTTCCAAACCCATATGACTTACTATTTCCTGTGGAGGTTTTTTTATTTTTTTTTTTCATGGAGATGTTCTGAAGAATGTTCATGCTGCTCTTTTTGCACCTAATGACGTCTGGGGATGTTAAGCTGCAAAAATAGCACCATAAAAGCTTTAAAATGTACCCAAATGTGCTTCAAGTCTTCTGAAGTCATATGGTTGCTTGTGTGAAGAAATCATTGACAACTTGAGCATGCACATATTCCAACTTCATATGACTGGTTATAAATATGCAGTGAACCAATGGTTATTTAGTGCCTTCCCAGTCTTGAAAAGCAAATGGCATTCAAGTTGCAAGGCTGTATTGTTTCTCCCATTATAATGTCATTTTGTTCTCAGTTTATTGACGACCGGCTGAAAATGCTGGTCCAGGGCAAAGAGCCGGATGACGTGTTTGAGGAAGAGGTGCTTCAGTGTGGTGCTTCATCTGGTGCGTGTTTACGTTTGTCACAGAATTAGACTTGCTTGTTTGGTTGCTCATTTTAACACCCCTTCTGTTGGTGATTCCTCTCAGGTGGCTCTAAACTGCGACGACAATGGGTGGGAAATTTAAAGGTAGGTTAAACTCATACAGGAACTTTAAACAAGACGCAACTCTGGAAGATAACCATACTACTCTTATGATTTCTACAGTATGCATACGGCACACACTATTTTCAGTATACACTCATAAAAAATAAAGGTGCTTAAAAGGTTATTCACAGCGATGCCATAGAAGAACCATTTTTGGTTCCACAAAGAACCATTCAGTCCAAGGTTCTTCAAAGAACCATCTCTTTCTTGCCTTTTTATTATCTGAAGAACCTTATTTCACCACAAAGAAGCTTTTGTGAAACAGAAAGGCTCTTCAGATGTTAAAGGTTCTTTATGGAACCATTTAGACGAAAAAGGTTATTCTATGGCATCGTGAAGCACCGTGAAGAGTGTAACAGATTATGTACAAGTTCTAGTACGGTAATGTTCAGTTTACTGCAGAGCATGCTTGGCCCTCCATTTCCAGTCAGACAAATAAACTAGAAAGGCCATCAAACATGTTTTTTTCTTCATAACTCATAATTAAATTAGACTTACAAAAGTTGTTTTACACAAAATTAAATTTCAAAAAGGCTACTTTCTCTCCCCACAGAAAGGGGGTGGAGCTCTGATTGTGACATGGAAGACTACAGCGAACAAAGCAGTGAGTATTTATACAGTACTGTTCAAAAATTTGGGGGGTTGCTAAGATTTTTTGAAATGCTGATCAAAAATACTGTAAAAACAGTACTATTGTAAAATATAATTACAATTTCCAATACGGTATGCCGTTATATACAGTAAAATAATGTGAAATTTTATTACAGTTTAAAATTGCTATTTTCTATGTGAATATGTTAAAATGTAATTTATTTCTGTGATCAACGCTGAATTTTCAGCATCATTACTCCAGTCTTCATTGTCATATTATCCTTCAGATATCATTCGGACTATTATGAAACATTTCTGGTTATTATCAAATGTTTAAAACTCTTGCTGCGGAAACCATGAGATTTTATATACAAAATAGCAACATTTATTTAAAATAGATATCTTTTAAATGTCTTTACTGTCACTTTTCATTTTGTCTGTGCTGAATAAAAGCATTGATTTCTTTAAAACAAAAATCTAACTTTTATGTTTAACATAAATCGTATGTTTAACATAGTTGCATTCATTTGTAATGTGCTGTTGTGCATTATTAAATATTACATAAATATGGTTTCAATTTTGATTGTTCTTGCATGACATAAATCTCTTTATATCTCAGACCAAATATCACAGCAAATTTGGGCTGAAAAACCTCCTGTCATCAAAGGTCAGTTTATATTCCTTATATTGCGTGTTTCATCTGTGGGTTCTAAACATGTGATTTAATGCACATCTGGAATGTTTATGTTTAATTGTTGGCAATTTCCCTTTCAGGACCAAAGTGAGCCTCATATGCTACAGAGGGGCGGGTC
Organism: Acrossocheilus fasciatus; assembly: GCA_036784905.1. Classification (NCBI taxonomy): domain Eukaryota; kingdom Metazoa; phylum Chordata; class Actinopteri; order Cypriniformes; family Cyprinidae; genus Acrossocheilus; species Acrossocheilus fasciatus. The sequence continues at coordinate 37,415,261 of CM071938.1, read as the reverse complement.
TGTGTGTGGAATGCACACATATCGCCTCATCCAATCAGACTGCCTTCAGAATCGTCTACCAATCACACAGCACTTTGGCAGGGTGAGTGACACCTGAAGGCATCCAAACTAAACTGTGCAAAAATTGACATAAAGCTAAACATACCGTATGTTACCAGTCAGAAGTTGGGGGTCGATTTTGTTATGTTTTTGAAAAAAGTATCTTCCGCTCACCAAGGGTGCATTTATTTGATTTGAAAAATCCAGTAAAATCAGCAATATTGTATACTATTATTACAATTTCAGAACTGAAGAGAATAGAATTTGTGAACTGTTTTACGTGTGAATATATTGTAAATATTGAATAAAATGTAATTTATTGCTATAATCAAAGCTGAATTTTCAGTGTCTTCAGTGTCACATGATCCTTCAGAAAGCATTCTAATATGCTGATTTACTGCTCCAAAAAATGCTGATTATTATCAATTTTGAAAACAGTTTATATAACAGTTCATAAGTACTTTAAACTTACTAATATATATATATATATATACACACACACACACACACACACACACACACACACACACACACTGTATACTGGGCTAATGTATATAATTAATGCAGTTTGGCTCCACCTTGTGTTCAGCCACAATACAACAGATTCACTTTACTTTCTAAATATGGTTTATTTTTATACACTTTCTATACTGCTTTGTTTCTCAGTCTCGGCCACGCCGGCCAACACGCAAGCATCCCAGCCACCAGGGCAATGAACAACAAACAGAGGACGACAACACCACCTATGAGGACAGGTGAGATGAGAGGACGCATGGACACCTTGCCGTTTTATGTTATTTTTTGTTTGTTAGTTTGTTTTTTTTTACTATGCATTTTTACTATGCATTTCCCAGTTACAGTGTAACAGAAAGTCCTGACCAGTGTTCAGGCACCAGCGACTTACAAGAAGATGATGATCTCTCTCTCTTGGCCGACCCAGAGGAGATGGACCTGCTCGGTGAGATCTTCGACACGCTGAGCGCGCAGAGCTCCAGAGAGCCGGGTTTACTGTACAGCACACGCAGCCTCGACCTCTTCAGCTCCGACAGCAGTGAATTCATCTCACATGTAAGACCTGGATCCTCTCATACATTACATCTAAACGGTGCTGGACATGGTTTTCTGACATAACCTGCAAAAACAAGCTGCATTCAGCCTTAAGAGCACATGTCAAGTCTTTACATCACTGGCAATCAGAAGATATTTAGCCCTGTATAGTGTGCATTATAATGGCGGAATATTGATGACACATGATTTTTGACTAGCAACATTTCTCCTAATAATTAGAAGAAATTGAACAGGAACTGGAGATGGGAAATGATCTTTTTTTTTTTTTTTTAAATGATCCATTTCTGCTTGATTTAATATTAATAGTTTAGTAATTTATGCATTTTTACACTTTGAAATCCTAATTGAGGAAACCATTACCATTTTTATAGGAGTACCTATAAAAATACTCCAAATTTAGCTAAAGTTGCCAAAACAGGAAGTACTAAAAGTAAATTAAAAATTAATAAAAACTATATAATCATCTCTTTTATATATATATATATATATATATATATATGTGTGTGTGTGTGTGTGTGTGTGTGTGTGTGTGTGTGTGTGTATGTGTTTTGCATGGTAATGTACATGACAATGTTAATGTATTTGGTCTTGGCGGACTAGTTCTGATATTGCCAATACATCCACAACATGCTACTGTGAACATGTAGGGAATATTGCTGCTGCACATAAAACATATATTAATAACCCCCATAGCATACACAATCACCTCATAGCAGATCTATACAGGTGGAGCTGGGGAAGGTGGAGTGTTTCTGAAGTGCGCTGCTACAGCAAATGCTAAGTATATAAATGTTGAGCAGCGAGCTCATAGGCTACCGATAGGTGAGAACCAATCAGCTCTGCCATGTGATAATGATGTCATGTCATGTCATGTCATATTGAGATAGATCTTGATTGGAATGATGCACCATCTAGAGTTTCATGCCAGAATTGTGTGTATATATATATAATTAAAAAAAAAAATACTTAAACACAATTCAAATAAATGGAAAATATAAATATTAAAATAAGACTGAATCAGTTACCAACATTTAATTATCTTACTGAAGATGCAGAAAAAAGAGACCTAAATGGGTTTAATTATAACAATTTAAGGAGAACCCCTGTTAGGGTCTTTTAGATAAAAAGTAATGTGGCTTTAAACAGCATATTACTGGTTACTTTAAAGTCCAACCTTTTATTTCCAAAATGTGTTTCGTTTTGTTTTTTCTCTAAAAGGTGAAAAGGAAACCATTACATTGCTATTCAGCTACATCATATCAAAGGGTTAAATATTTAATGACTAAAATTTAAAGTAATCATTTCAAACATATTTAAAGTGAACTGAGCAAATAAAATGGCTTTGCTGCATGAAAACCACATGAACAAGAAAGGCTTCACTAGTTGATTTAATGTTGTGTCAGTCTTACCTCACTGCTGTTTTTGAAAACTTGACAAATAGTCCAGCACCGGGAACCTATCGGTGGAAAAAGCCACACACTCTCACCATTTAATTTCTCTTTCAGAAGAATCTGACCAACCCAAGTCAGGAGAGTCTAAGTCACTCTTTTGGAAACAGCGGAAGTCTCATGAGCTGGGAGGAGGAGCTAGAGGAGGGGCCTGGTGGTGATGGGGAGGAGCCTGATGTCCTGACTGACAGGCCAGAAAATGAGCTAAACGAATTAGAGAAGGACTTGACCGAGTTAGGGGAAAGTCTGTGTTCAGATCTACAAATTCTAGAAGATGCTTCTCTGGATCCCGAAGTGGGTTCTCAGGATGAGCAAAAGGACAGCTGGTCGAAAAATGATGGACAAATGAACGGAACAATGAAGGAAAGCTTGGAAAGCTTGGAAACTGAGACAGTAGTTACTGAGAGGACAGAGATGCAACCTGACAAAGAAGAAAAACTTCAGAAAGAGCATAAGATGACAAATGACTTGGGCCCAAACGGACCAACAAATGAAGGAATCACCTCTGCTGTTTCTCTCAATGTAAAGATAGACAAAAGAGAAGAGCTAGATAAGAAGAGTGTTGAACCTCTATCACCAAACATTTTGTCTGCCGTAGCTCTGTTCCAGTCCAAGTCCTTGGCTGACACTTCTGGTTCCCCAGGGTGGGATAAATCTCTAAAAACTCCCATCAGAACCCACAAAATCAATGTGGAACCAATGACGGGCCTGCAAACTGAAGAACAAAGTATGCAATCGCCTGTTTCATCAACACCAGAAGAACAAACCCAGGCTCCCATTAAGGTCTCAGAACTGAAGAAGAGATTTGAACATTAGATCACAAATCAAGCATATTGAAGCGAAACTATACTGAAAAACTCCTTTATATTGTCAATTACAAATCTATATGAAACAACACTTGCACCCCCCTTTTTTTTTTGAGGCAACATTGCAAATCAAATCAAATTATCCATTGGGTTTTAATTGGATTGTGAAAGTGTGGCGTTCCATACTGAACTTTGAGATTGTGGAAGGTTATTTGTCTCATGTACCTATTGGTTAAATCTTAACACTGACATCAGTCAATAAAGTTGATTCAAAGGAAATGCAAGTAATTCCAATTTGGTGAGGGATTATTTTTTTCCCTTTGGAATAATGTACACTGAATCTGCATTAAAGTAAATCAGGGAGATTTTAGCTTTCATTGTAACTAAATACAGTATGTTATCAAAATAAACTGATAAATGCACCAACTTTGACCAATAAAGAAAGTCCAACGCTTTTTTATCCAAATATATTTAATCATTTATAAAAACCTTATCAGAGAGTGCAAAGCTCCAGCTGCTAACTCAAGAGCAAATATTGACACAGCCAAAACCAAAAACTCTCCAATGACACGCTCTGAACGGAGCACGAAACTGAGGACAAAGTTGCTTACTCACAGATGCATTTTAATTAATCATCCACTTCATCACAACATGATCAACATCATTGCTAATACAGATGTGTTACAGACATTACAGAAATGCAAACCTAATACAAAACAACATTTGGCAAAGTGCAATATATATATTTTTCTCCACCTCTAAAAAAAACTGCAACATAACATTTGCTTTTGGTCATTTAAAGTATTCAGTATGACAATGGTAAACTATTTTGGAGGTAAAGCTGCCATGTGACTCCTTCACTCTCAAGGTGAGTAAACTTAAAGTACAGATGAAGTAAACAAAGTCAAACTGGTTTGGCTGTCCATGTAAACCATCTGGCTTTTTTTTTGTTTTTGTTTTTTTTTACTTTTGATACATGCACTTCTCAGTGTCTTCAGATATCCCAAGTGTGCTAGCAAAACCTCTTCAGGCATACTTGAATTGATTTGTCAGCATTAACAGTGCATTGCGATGTGAAAGCATTCTCACAATCTCTCTCAAAAACGCCAAATAAATACCCACCACCACTCCAACCGTTCTCCATCCATGACCCTCCACTTGTTTGTCAGGACTGCACATGTGTGTGGACTCCACATAAATATCGATATTAAGTAATGAAAGTTCTGTTTAGGTCTACCTGATCAACCTAAACAGTGGTATGGTTTCAGCATCGATCAGATCAGTCTCTCCTCTTTGGGCAGCGGGAGAGCGAGCCCGGGTCTCTCGGCTCCATGGTTCTTGGCTTGTTTGCACTCTTCCGCACTGGGCTGGTACGATCCCTCCATCTGCCGCCTCTTACGGAGGACACACGAGAACAGAACCAAGGCCAGAGCCAGCAGGAACAACACCGGCAGGAACAGGCCCGACGCGCTCACCGAACTCATGATGCTCCACACATGCACATGTGAAAACAAACACAGACTGAGAATTAGTATGTAACAGTGGTCCAAGGGTGTGTCCATTCAAGAAGACGCAAGATGCGAGTATCCGTGTGTGAGAGAGAGGAAAGTACCTGGTTAACTATGACTACACAGTGGTCATCCTTTTACATTTTGGAAGGGAACTTTAACCTAGTGGAAGAGGAAGATAAAAGCGAGACGTGAATTCCTTCAGTTCACAAACACATTCACCGATGAGAAGATCATTTCAAAAGAGTCTACTGTTTGGCTGTGGACTGATGGGGTTAATTATTAGTCTGGGAGAACAACACTAACCTACAACTACAAGGACATCCACAAAAATACTTAACAGGCAGCTGAATATGAACTGAACTCACCCTCAAGTCGTTCCAAAGTGGTATGGCTTTCAGTAAATTAACTAAACTGGTGTGTTTTCTTCAATCTGAACTATGTTTGACACTGAAAGACCTGGAAATACAGCACATGCTGTTATTTACTAAAGTTGTTTCTGTGTCATTTTGAAGCATGAAACATTCAGTGCTCATTAATTTTAACAAGTACAATTCTTCAAAATAAAAGTTACACAGACAGAATTTACATTTTTCGGTAAACACACACAAAAACTGCATAAAATACACCATAAAAAAATGTTGGCCCCTACCAGGATGGTAATTTATATATATATATATATATATATATATATATATATATATATATATAAAATACACACACATACATTTATTTTTCTCCTTTCATTTTATGAGTGAAACAAAACAATTAAATAAGGACAACTGAAGTATATAAATGATACAATCACAATGAAGTGGTGTTTTGGTGCTTATCAACTTTCTAAACAAACATGATTTAATCTTCAAAACTAAATATTAAACATTGCAACTGGCATTTACAATTAACTATTTAAAATCATGAGAAACAATGGTTATTTTTAGACATAAACGTACCTCACAGTCATATTACATCCCTCACGCACGTCAATACCATGGTATTCAGTACACTGTCCTGTATTAAAGTGCCATACTGTCACCTGCTTTATGTGGGACTCTCGTTAAGATGATCAACTCTTCACAAATTATTTGACTTCCGAGTTTGGAGATAATGTAGGAAGCGAGCAGCGGCTGGGTTGGAGTGAGGTGAGCTTTATCAGCTCGTGATGAGTCAGTCAGTCAGTCACGGAATGCCGGTGGCGAAGCCGGTTTGACGAGCTGTTTTCAAAACGCACTGAGACGAACAACCATCCGACTGAAAGAGAAACTGAGCTCACCTGAGAAACTGCTGTGATGTCTGCGGAGGAACTGTTGTTGTTAATAGTTTTTAATCCCAAACGATCAAGACCTCAGCGTCCAAGCGAATAGCGCGAGGCAGACGCTTTTGATTCGCGCGTTCATGACTGCACCTCTCGCACCTGCATCCGGAAGCGCGTCAACTCGCTGTACCTGTTCCTCTCACGAAACTCAGGTGAAACGCGCTCAAGAGTCAACGCCGCCCCCACTACCTTTTTTCCCCAAAGCGCGCGTTCACGCTAACTTATCCCTAAATTTCCTACATGATATACAATATAAAATTAAAAAAAAAAAAAATTGTACATGACATAATGTGGTAAATAGAAATAAACCACACTTCATTTAATTTCAATTTAAAAATGGTTAACATAAAGGAAACATTTTATTTTTGTTTTCGGCTGCATCTGCTGTGTGCGAACATCTGACAGACGTCTGTAAGACGTCAGTTTTACATAATACATTCTATATCATACACATCTTAAAGACATCTAATGAACACCTCCCAAATATTTCAGGTAGGCCCATGGTAAACAAAACGTATCCATAGAAGTACATGATCAAGTGTCTGTCCATTCAATAAAAACCTAAAATGAATACTTTGTTCAGAAAACAATGAAATGGTAAGACACAAAGATGAGACAGAGCCTAAAATTGAGGAAGATGTGTAGGCCTACACTGATTGCAGACTGTTAATAATAGTCTATATAGCTATTTAATTATTATTATTATGTTTTTTCTGTAATGGTTGTAATGGACTATGTTGTATTAGGAACACCATTTAACTATTCTAAATGGTAATTTACTTATATTAAATGTCGTGAAATGAAAAATATATTACATTAAAAGGCAATATCATTATCATCATAGGAAAAAAAAAAGGTTATATAAATCCTGATAACTTTAGATGTTTATTTTGTGATACTGACCAGCTGACTGTACATTATCTTTTGCATATCTATATGTATAGATTTGGCTGTACTTGTGAGAGCCAGCTCACTAATATATTGAAATCATAACAGTCAACTTGCAGCACCTACAACACCTCACCTTCTAAAGCTAGATTGTTTTGACCGATTTGTGAATATTGCAGTTGGAATAAGGGAATTTTAAAATGTTGCAATTATATATATATATATATATATATATATATATATATATATATATATATATATATATACACACACACACACACACACACACACACACACACACACAGCGGGTAAAATAAGTATTGAACATGTCTCTATTTTTCTCAGTAAATATATTTCTAAATGAAATTTTCACCTGATGTCGGTAACAACCCAAGTAATCCATACATACAAAGAAAATAAAACAAATAAGTTCAGAAATTAAGTTATGTGTAATAAAATGGAATGACACAGGGAAAAAGTATTGAACACATGAAGGAAGGGAGATGCAAAAAGGCATGGGAAGCCAAGACACCAGCTGAAATCTATGAGTAATTAGAAAGAAATCCTGCCCCTCACCAGTGGAAATTAATATTAGCTGGTTCAGTCCCAACACCAGTACCAGGATGATGAAGATGAAACAAGGGTGGACATTTCAGCAAGACAATGATCCCAAACACATCCAAAAAAAACTCTTGATTGGTATCAGAAAAATAAATTAAAGCTGCTAGAATGGCCGAGCCAATCACCTGACTTGAATCCAATAGAAAATAAGAACTAAACATCAGAGTTCATAGAAGAGGCCCATAGAACCTTCAACCCTAGTGAAAAAAAACAAAAACAAAAAAAAAGTAGACTTTATTGTATTTGTAATATATTCCCTGTTTAGTACATTGCAAATATACTAACGAAAAATGTACTATCTTTAAATATATACAAAAGTATATTAGCATCATGCTTTTGCCCTTAACACACTTTAAAATAATTGTAATTTAGTATATTTTCTAAAAAATATATTTTACAAAAATATACTTGAATTGAAAGTTCTGTTTATTTTTTCTAAGTATATGTATTTGCACTTTACTTAAATATGTTTTATGAATATTTTTTAACTGTGTGCAGAAAATGATCATTGTAACAATGCATTGAAAGTATACTTTCAAAGTACATTATTAAATAACCTGAAGTTGTAGAATGTTTTAAGTCACATTTTTGAGTAATTTTTAAGTTTTCTTCTTCATGCTTGGAACTCACTTCATTACTTGGACATGCATTGCTTTCAGAAATTAATAAAACAAATAAATAAAGCAAATGAATAAAGTTAATGCATTATAAAGTGTACAGTCAAGTAAACACTGTCTATTTTGCAAGGCCAAAACTGAGGTTCACTCACTCTGCATTAATATTATATCACTGCATTATTATAACATATCATTATAAATTTTATGGAGAAATAAACCTGAAAAACAACAATTGGCATTGATGTATAAAGCTGCAGAGGTAGTTCCCCAGGAATTAGTTTTTAGTCTCTTTATTGTTTGGAAGTGGAATGACATACAGTTTGTCCTTAGACCTATTAATTACTCATTTCCATTTGAGTGATTGTGGATGGACAGCAAATACATTATGAGACACTATGTAAATGTTCAGGATATACAGTCATGGCCAAAAATATCGGCATCCTTGGTAAATATGATCAAAGAAGGCTGTGAAAATTGATCTGCATAGTTAATCCTTTTGATCTTTTATTTAAAAATTCACAAAAATCTAACCTTTCATTGGACAATAATAATTTAGAATGGGGGGAAATATCATGAAATAAATGTTTTTCTCTAATACACAGTGGCAATTAACGGAACCCTTTTATTCAATACTTTTTGAAACCTCCATTTGCCAGTTTAACAGCTCTAAATGTTTTCCTATAATGCCTGATGAGGTTAGAGACACCTGACAAGAGATCAGAGACCATTCCTTCATCCAGAATCACTCCAGACCCTTTAGATTCCCAGCTCCATGTTGGTGCTTCTTCTCTTCAGTTCACTCATTTTCTATAGGGTTCAGGTCAGAGGACTGGAATGGCCAGCAGAAGTTTGGTTTTGTGCTCAGTGACCCATTTTTGTGCTGTTTTTGAGATTTGTGTTTGGTTTATTGTACGGTTGGAAGATCCAAACTTGATCCCATTATAAGATTTCTAACAGAGTCAGTCACTTATTGATTTTTTGATAGAATCCATGATGCCGTGTGTCTAAACAAGATGTCCAGGACCTCCAGCAGAAATATAGGCCCATAACACCAAAAATACAGCAATATATTTCATTGTACACATGGGATACTTTTTATCCCTGTGTTCACCAAACCCATCTCGAGTGTTTGCTGCTAAAAAGTTATTTTTTTTTTTTAGTTTCATCTGACCATAGAAACCAGTCCCATTTGAAGTTCCAGTTGTGTCTGATAACTGAATATGCTGGAGATTGTTTTTTGGATGAGCGAGGAGAATTTTTCTTGAAACCCTCCCAAACAACATGTGCTGATGTAGGTGCTGTTTGACAATTTTCTTTTCAGCTGTGGTCCTTGAAGAGTCTTTAGTCACTCAAACTCTCCATCTCACCATGCATTAGGACAATATAGACACACATCCTCTTCCAAGCAGTTTCGTAACATTTTATGTTGATTGGAAATTCTTAATTATTGCCCTGATGGTGGAAATGGGAATTTTCACTGCTCTAGCTCTTTTCTTAAAGACACTTCACTAATTTATGAAGCTCGATTATCTTTTGCTGCACATCAGAAATATATTCTATGGTTTTTCTCATTGTGATGGATGATTAAGAGGATTTGGGCTTTGTTTTGGGCTCCTATTTATATTTCTGTGAAACAGGAAGCCATGGCTGGATAATTTCATGTTCATAATCACCCTGGAGTGCTCAAAATTGTGAATATGAAAGGGAATATACTTCAGAGATATTTTACTCATAAGAATTTCTAGGGGTGCCAATAATTGTGTCCAACGTGTATTTGAGAAAAACATTTATTTCATAATGATATTTCCCCCCATTTTAAATCCTTATTATCCAATGAAAGGTTAGATTTTTGTGATTTTTTTTAAATAAAAGATCAAGAGGATTAACAATGCAGATTCATTTTCACAGCCGTCTTTGATCATATTTACCAAGGGTGCCGATATTTTTGGACATGACTGTATTTATTGTAATGACCTAGAAAGGTGGATTCAGCATTGGGTAAAAATTTGCATATTTTTACTCAAAAATAATACATTTATAGTATATTGCTTGTGTGTTTCAAAGACACTCATAATTCAGTTGTAATGTACTCGTAATACAAAAAAAGTACACTTTAATATCACTAATCAAGCATTTAAATAGGCGTGTACTTAAAGTGTACTAAGTATACTTGAAGTTGGTCCAATTTAGCATCAAAAAGTACACTAAATACACTTAAAGTTGTACTTTACTATAATTTAATTACAACTAAAATACACTTAGTAAAAAAAAAAAAAAATAGTTTTTCCAAAATAGCACACTTCAAGTTAACTAATCATTAACACACTTGTAGTATACTGACATTTAGTCTGGCTGCAAGTATACTTAGTATACCTTTTTCACTAGGGAAGATTTGAAGACTCTGTGGAAGAATGGGCCAAAATCTCACCTGAGCAATGCACTAATTTCTCCTACAGGAGGTGTCATTACCAACAAAGGCTTTTGTACAAAGTATTAAATACATTTCAGTAGTTAAATACTTTTACCCTGTGTCATTTCATTTTATTACACATAACTTAATTTCTGAACTTATTTGTTTTGCTTTCTTTGTACGTATGGATTACTTGGGTTGTTACCGACATCTGGTGAAAATTTCATGTCAACAGCACCTTTAGAAATATATTTACTTAGAAAAATGGTGATGTGTTCAATATTTATTTTACCACACACACACACACACATATGGGTAGTTGACAAATAAAAATCCGACTGTGTCCTATGGTGTGACATAGCAAAAATGTAGGGGAAAAAAAAAAAAAAAAACCTTAACACAAATAACTTAAGAAAAAAAATATATCTTCATTCTTAGAGTTACAAATAGCATGAGAGAGGTTTATCTTCAATGTTGGAGGCTATTATTATTATTATTAAAGATTATTATTATTATTGACAAAATGTGTTACAACACTCCCCTCTCCCCTACTTACAGTGACATTCTCACTGGACCAATCTGAGATTAGAAAGACACACTTTCTTAATTAACACTAACATGTATTTTCATGAAATAATAATAATAATATGTATGAATGTATGAATTCTAGGGGAAAGATGATGTTGTTAGTCAAGTTAAAATTCATCCAGCAAATCTCATTCCAGTGCATCTTACATCTTTGGCATACTTTTCATGAAAATGTACTGTTCAATAGTTCTCTGGACCCCTAAAAGATCAATAGAGCAGCTGCCAATTTACCAAAGGTTGAATTTACACAACAAGCACAATCATTTAAGGGAAATCAGAACTGCATTGCCGTTAACTCTTCAAGCTCATTATAAGTCTGTTACACAAAACTGCATTCAGTTCCACAACATTTTGACAGCAGTAATGTTTCTACAGCTTTCTATATACAGAAAGGAAGAGCACACTGAAAGTTGTATTTTATATACAGTAGTTCATTATGGAAAGTTGGTGCATTTCAGACATACGTTGACATTTTGTTCAATAAACATTTTCATTTGGGAATTTCATTATTTGGGATTTTTGGAATGCAAACAACCAAACGTCTTCATTTAAAACAGACAGTTATGGCTGTAGTTCAGTACATTTGTGAGCTACAACCATAATAGTCTGGATATGTCATTTCTTGGGTTTGTGTGCATATGGGATGCATAATAATATACGTAAAAAAATAATAGTAGGAGATACATGATATTGAGATGCACAGCTTCATCATTTAGGGTTTTTTCTCACACAAAAATGTCAATAAACACAATATTTGGTTACACTTTATATTAGGTGGCCTTAACTACTATGTACTTACATCAAAAAATAAGTACAATGTACTTATTGTGTTCATATTGTATTGCAAAACACTTCTGCTGCTATTGAGGTGGGATACAGGTAAGGATAGGGACAGGTTTGGTGGTATGGGTAGGTTTAAGGGTGGGTTAAGGTGTAAGTGATGGGTCAACAGTGTAATTATAAATGTAATTACAGAAATTAATTACAGATGTAAGTATATATAGGTATTTTTAAAAATATAAGTACAATGTAAAAACATGTATGTACAAAAACAAGTGCATTGTATCAAATTATTAATTTAAATGTAAGTACATAGTAGTTAAGGGCCACCTAATATAAAGTGGGACCCAATATTTTATATTGTCGCTGTCGGGTGGAAACCTCCTATGTCCAAATTTGATGATTATTGGAGCTTGTAGTCCTCATTTTGGAAATTCCTCAAAAAATATGTGCAAGATCCACCCCTTCCCAAACGTGTTGCCTAATCGCCATGATGGGAAGAGGAGTGTCAAAGAGAGAGAGCAGGTTGGACTCTGGGGGTCGTGGAGGCGGGTATAAATCTGAGCTGCTGCAGGCTCACAGATGCTCACAGGAAGAGACACACAGACAGAGAGGATGGACGTGAAGCTGCTGTTTCTGACTGTTGTTCTTCTCACCTCACCGCTCCTCACACTATGTGCTCCGCTGTGAGTATCAAACACACTGTTTGTTCATGGAGTCACTAACAGATCTGTTCTCAAACGCTCTGATTTGATCTCCTCAGGTATGTTCTGTCAGCTCCTAATTTGCTGAGGGTGGGTTCTTCAGAGAACTTGTTTGTGGAGGCTCAGGATAACTCTGGAGAAGCTATTGAAGTGAAGATCATTGTTAAGAACCACCCCAAAAAAGACAAGGAGATACTGTCTAAATCAGTGACACTGACTGCAGACAACAACTTCCAGATCCTTGCTGATATAAAGGTGACACAACTTTGACATACTTTTTGCTTGTGTAGGCATATATGTGATGCATCATGTACAACTAAACAATTTAATTTGTAAAATGCCTTTTCATTTACTCTAAATTGGCAGGGGACTAATTCATTGTCTGTCACTTAGATCCCTGATGATCAGAAATTATTCTCTGACGATCCTCTGGAGAAGCAGTATGTGTATCTACAAGCTCAGTTTCCATCCACCACTCTGGAGAAAGTGGTCATGGTCTCATTTCAGTCTGGATATATATTTGTACAAACAGACAAGCCCATCTACACACCTTCTAGCACAGGTACAGTTAAGTCCTAAAGAAAAAAAGATACAAAAAAAAAAAACAAAAAACAAATATTGAGTGCATTAATGCACAATGTGAACTTTGAATGTGTTGCATCAGCATGGCATCATAAAGATTGTGTGTACATTTTCAGTACAAAAGAACTTTGTATTGTTTCTGTTTTAATGTACTTTTAAAGTTTGGATCACATTAAATGCGTAATTTGTATGTTAATGAATTATCTTCACAAAAGATCCAGGCCCATCACCGTCACTCTCAGCCGCTTGCACATCTTGCGCGTAAGCTGCATGCAGCCCAAAATTAAACTGCTTAATAACATTGCTCGTTGACATCCCTAGTACACGTGCACAATACACTCACAATTAAAATTTAGCACATCTGGAGTGTCAGTGGCCTCTGGGTGGTTCCGCAAAATGGGTGTATTTACGTTTTAAAAAGGTGAGGTTTTTAGGACGAAGAAGGTCTTTAAGTGACTATTAATTACATTGTGTGTCAAATAATCTGAAGCTAAGTTTTAAAAAAGCGTATCATGTTTTGGAATATAAGATATGCACAATTAAACTATTTATGGTGTCATTTTAACACAACAATAATAATAATAATAATAATAATAATAATAATAATAATAATACATTAAACTTTCAAACAAAGTATTACAATTTCTGTTTTAACCTCTTTTGCAGTTCAGTACAGGATTTTCTCTTTGACACCCAACCTGGAACCACTCAGTCAGTCTGGAATCACAGTGGAAATCAAGGTAAACACCGTTATTTCATACACTCATTAATGACATTTCATCTGTTTGAGCGCCATTGCATTGCCGATCTCAGCAGTCGAGGTGTTAAAGCTTATTTCTGTGTTTTTGAAGAATCCTCAAGACATCACAGTTTCATCAGAGAAGATATTTCCAGTCAAAGGAATGAAGTCCGGAAAATATACCATTCCTGAGATTGCCAGGTGTGTAAAACAATGTCAGGACTGAAGCTATTCAACCTGAGAACTTTTTTTATTTGTTTTTGTGTATGGGGTCTACTTCGGGACAATATCTAATCATTTATCAATAAACAGCAGCAAAACCCTGTTTATGGTATTTATCACCTGTTTTAATGTAATGAAATCAGACATCTGCATGATTCTGGATGTGTTCTCTTTGTTTCAGTCCTGGGATCTGGAAGGTGGTCACACTGTTCTCAAACACTCCTCAGAAGACGTTTACTGCAGACTTTGAGGTCAAAGAATATGGTAAGATCTGTGTCAACAAACTCTTGTTGTGTAAGAATTTGATAAATCAAAGAATGTGTTTGTTTATTTATCGGTGTGTCTGGTTTGGTTTTAGTGCTTCCAACATTTGAAGTGAAATTAAAGCCCAGCAAGTCATTCTTCTATGTGCATGATGAGAGTATGACAGTCGACATTGAAGCCAAGTAAGACAAAATATGTTCTGCTTCATTGTATTGAAAATGAATCTACAGTTGCAATGCTTGGATTTAAAATAGACTTATGGTTCTCAAGAATCAACCAGACATCATTAGTTTACACTAACTGAAGTAAATGTTTACTAGCATTAAGATTTTACTACTGAAACTGGATGTGCTTTCATAGGTACCTGTTTGGACAGAAGGTGGATGGAAATGCGTTTGTGGTGTTTGGTGTGATGGACGGTGAGAAGAAAACAAGTATTCCTACATCTCTGCAAAAAGTTCAGGTGAGAGATATTAAACATCTTGCAAGCTAGGATCAATCTAATTTCTCCTCATTTAGAGGACAGTTTAAAGAAAAGAAAGAAATTAAATTAAAGAAATTAAATATTAAAAAATAATTTTTTGGTCCCACTTTATATTAGGTGGCCTTAACTACTGTGTACTTGCATTTAAATTAATCATTTGGTACAATGCACTTATTGT